>JASDQU010101832.1:557248-586222 GCA_032191745.1 Picea mariana
GGGGGGGGGGGGTAGAGGTACTAGAGGTTGGGGCTTTAGATCTTCCCCTTCCGTGTCTCTGTCAGTGTTATTTCTGAGTCAGTCAAGTGCCAATACCTTAGACTCTACTTCTAGGGTTGCATCTTTTATATGAGCCAAGGAGGTAGCTCTTCTCTCTCTTAACAGGAGGCAGAAGTTAGGGTCAAAAGCACTAGCATAGGTAATTTTGGCAGAGGCTTCTGTAGGATTTATCTAAGAAGGGATCTTATTGTACATTTTGTTGAATCTTTTGGAGAAGTCAGAGACAAAATCTCCCTCTTTTCTCTTCAGGGACCCGAACTCTGTGATATAATACATGAATTCATTTTTATTCCCCCATTGTCTCAAGAAGACATCATCTAAAACTTCAATCCCATCAATGAATCCAAGATCGAGGGACCTGAACCAATTTCTGGCTTCTCCATCAAGACTGTGGACAAAAATCCTCATCCATACATCTTCGTCTACTATGACATAGTTATCAACATAGCTATAGAAATCTACAAGGTTCTCTTCTGTGGTAATATCTCCCTCCCCCATTAACTTAGGCATCTTCTTAAGGTAACAACTGGCTGGGAGGGAATTAAGAGGCTGAGGAAAAATGAGAGGGGTGTATCTGACAACTACTATAGCGTCCATTCTTTTTCTGGGGGGATTAACCCCTACCATAGGGATTCTAGGTGGAGGATAGCTAAGGGGGGAAGGGGTTCAAACATGGGAGACTGGAATTGAGATTTCGAGAGGAAAGGGAAACAACAGAGGATTTGGAGAAAAGGCTACAGGGCTAGGGGAAACAAAGGTTTCCCTTTCTTCAAAATCAGTAACTCTAACAGGAGGAGTAATAAAACCTGGAGTGGAAAAATCTTCTAAGGTCTAGGGTCTAGACCAAGGTACAACCTCAGGGGAAAAAGGAGTGAAAAATATTTCTCCTTCCAATCCAAAACCAGGGGGAGAAAACTCAATAGGAACACTCCCAAACTTTAAACTTAGGGAAACTCCAACATACGGTATAATAGGAAAATGAGAAGCAGATATCAGATTTTGTACAAGAGGATAATGAAAATCATCATAAATACCTGGTTCAACAGTAGAACTACTTTCTCAAAGGGCCTTTCCCTTTCTGATAATTTTCTCTGGGTCAGCTTCAGGTGTTTCTAGAGGCAGCTATGGAGTAGACCTCATGTTTTTCCCTCTAGAAGCCATAGCTGAAACAGTGGATTCGCATCAATGGAGTCACTAGGTGCACAGTATCAATATTCAATGTACTGAGCTCTGATGCACCTTCAGAACTAGTAAGATTTGTCATTCAATCCCAGGGAAAATCTTCAATTTGTCCCCGACAAAAATGCTAGAAATGTTAGCACTAGAAGTCACCTTTGGATTGCGATAGAGGTAAGCCCAATACCCATTAGTTTTATGTCACAATGAATAAATTTAAGTGTTATCTGATGGACACAGTATTGAGATTATAATGCTTTAACTCATAAAAACTGGGCTGGCCTGCATAAGCAGATGAGGTCTTGATCTAATTTCAGTTAGTAAGTTGTAGTAAAGTGTGAGTAGGGGGAAGAGCGGGTGACGAAACGTAGAGGTCTGCTATGGACATCTGGTCTTCTAGCAGCCTAAGGGAGGAAAATATTCTTATACAAGATCTTCTCGAACCCAAAAATTCAGGAAACAGAAAATTTCATAACGATATTGCAATCAAACATACATTACAATACAATCACAACAACTTGACTCGATCATCGATGCCCGATTCTTCAATATTAGAAGCAAAAGAGATGATAAGAAAGTTGACTATCATTAAACAAGAAATCTCAAATGGAAACACATAACCAGAGAACTAGAGACTTCAATAAAACTTTACAATTTTTGTTGATGATTTCTCACGCTTCAAATGGATTTACTTTCTCAGGAAAAAATCATAGGTCTCTCAACACCTCAAATATTTCAAACCCCTATTTGAGACACAGTCAGGAAATAAAATCAAAATCCTTCGAATTGATAATGGGGAAGAGTATGTCAACGTTGAGATCCATAATCTTTGTCATGAGGCAGGGATTCATTTGCAGTACACAATTCCCTATACTCCACAGTAACACAGAGTTGTTGGGCAGAAAAATAGATCTCTAAAAGAGATGGCATCTTGCACGCTACATGAAAAGTCACATCCATAGAGATTATCGGCCGAAGAACTTATTTTTGCAACCTAAATCCAAAATATATCTCTCCATATATCTATCAAGGATAAGACCCCCTACGAGTCTTGGAGCGGCCTCAAGCCGGAAGTGACCCATTTTTGTATTTTTGGTTCACATGCATGGACTCAGATTCCCTCTGATAAGAGGAAGTCACTTGATCCACAAAGCACATAGGGTATCTTTTTTGGATACCCCGACGGTGTGAAAAGATACATACTTATTCATCTTTCCTCGGACCATCTCATCATTGAGCGAAGTTTCCAATTCGAGGAAAGTGTCTCGCATGTACCTCAAAAGTTGCATGAAAACACCTTTTTTCTTCCACCTGTCAAAGATGATGAACATGCACATGCTGACTCTTCTTCAGATGAGAGTTTTGATTCATAGGATTTAGATGATCTAGATACAAAGTTAATACAGTCAGGATTAGAGTTAGTGCATGAAGATGTAGATGTAGAGCCAGATCTAAGGCCCAAGTGGGCTCATACTACTCTTCAGGATGTAGGGGATATTGTTAGGGATCTAGATGATACTAGGAGGACTTGATAATATTTCTAGAAGCCTCCTCTTGCATTCACTGCCACTAAACCATTTCCACCCAGGCATATTTTCTTGGTTCAGTCTTCAGATCCACAGTCTTATGGTAAGGTTGCTGGAAATCCCTTTTGGGAATCCACCATATAGGTGGAGTACAACTCCCTCCTCGAGAACCAGACTTGGGATCTGGCTCCATTTCCTTTTGGAAGGAAACTTGTCAGGTGCATATGGGTCTACATGACCAAGAGCATAGTGGCTGGATAGATTAGCAGATACAAAGTGAGGCTAGTTGCCAAAGGATTTCAACAGGTGCATGTCATTGACTATGATGAGACCTTCGCTCTAGTAGTGAATATGGATTCAAAATGTTTGACACTTTCCATTGTGGAATCCAAGGGATGGGAAGTCCATTAGATGGATGTGAATAATTTTTTTCTTCATGTAAATCTCAAAGGGGATCTATATGGAGTAGTCCCAAGGATTTATGCGAGATTCATATTTGATCTATCGACTGAAGAAGTATATTTATGGCCTCAAGAAGGCTCTGAGGGCATGATATTCAAATATGGACTCCTACCTACTGTCATAGAACTTTTTATGTTGTAAGTCAGACCTAAATGTTTACATGCTTAGGATGGATGACTCACTTCTACTCCTAGTTCTGTATGTTGATGATTTGTTGATCACTGGTTTCTCAACTTTAGTGATTGCTGCAGTCAAGAGGATTCTACATGATAGGTTATTAATGATGAACATGTGTCTTCTACACTTCTTCCTTGGACTCAAGATCAGTCAGGATGCCACAGGCATCAAACTGTCTCAGGCCAAGTATGCATGAGATATCCTTGAGATATTTCACATGACAGATTGCAAGTATGCCTCGACTCCTTTCCTACCAAGAGTCAAAATTGAGGATAGTAGGGACACTCCAATGGTTTATATCACATTGTATAGATAGCTAGTGTTGAGCTTGTTTATCTCACACACTCTAGGTGAGACCTCTCCTATGTAGTTGGAGCAGTCTCCTGGTTCATGTAGGAGCTGCATGAGCTACATTGGAAGGCTGCAAAGCATATCCTTTGATATGTATAGGGCACCATCACCTTTGGGATTCCTTATTTAGCAGAATCTACATTGGACGTCATTGGTTTCACTGATTCTGACTGGGATAGCGATAGCATTGATGACAATTCTACATTTGGTTACTCACTCAGTCTTGGTTCTGGGCCTATCTGTTGGTCTACCAAGAAGCAAGCTGCTATTTCTCTATCTTTAGTCGAGGAAAAGTAAATAGGGGTAGTTAACATAACCATTTAGGCCATGTGGCTACAACATTTTCTCACTCAGTCAGGCATTCAGTTTCATTGATCGATCGTCATCTGGTGTGAAAACCAAAACACTTTGAAGTTCTGTAGAGATCCAGTTCAGAGGTAGCAGGCGAAGCACATCGAGATCCACATGCACTACATCCAGGACTTAGTACTCGAGGGGATCATCAAACTACAATTATTTCCTTCAGCAGAACATACTACAAACATCTTCACCAAGACCTTCATTGAGCAGAAGTTCCATTCTCTACGTAGACATCTTGGAGTGAAGGACAAATTTTCCTAACAACTGTTAGTTCTTCTTTTTTTACATACATTGTACTTTTAGGGGGGGTTTCCCATGAGGTTTTACCTCTTTCCTCTCTTTATTTCAGTGTATCTTTTGTATTTGGGTACCTAACATGGCCTCGTTGTCGGGACCCATTCTTTATTTTCACCATAGTGATGTTTAGGGGGGGTGTTGGAGTTACTTCACACACACCTAGGATTTCTTTTTCTTAATTTTTTTTCTATGTTTATTAGTCATTATTCAGTCTCCTATATTTTAGGAAGAATATTCCTCTAGTCAAAATATTCTCTTCAATTTTCACTTTAGTTTGATCAGTTGAGTGGAGTCTAGATGCTACATTGGGATTATCACCATGCAACATTGGGATCATCACCAACTAATGCAAATTTTCCTTGGGATTATCACCATGCAACATTGGGATCATCACCAACTAATGCAAATTTTCCTTGGGATCATCACCAGACTAGTGCATTACCCATGATTCCCTTATCTACTCCTCACTTCACTCTATTTTAGTCAGTTAACTAAAGACTGATAGACTTGTTAACTCAACTAGGTGGCAGTTCACTCACATAACTTGTCTAGAGACTAGAATAGGTGGCAGTTTACTCTCATAATTGTTGGTGTGTGTCCAGATCACTCTATAACACCACCATGGAACATTTTCTTCTCCTCCAGTGTGCATTTTTTGAGTTATACAGAGTATATCATGTGTAAATTATCATTTATTCATTTGGTTAATGAGAATTCTTCCATTGTTTATCTTATGCTTCTCTTTTTTCATATTTTCTCTACAATTGTGTATGTCAATTCCTATATAGATCTATTTTGTGTAGGTTCAACACATTTACATTTATTTTAAAGACAAAGAGCATCAAACCTTGTATAAAACTAGTCATACCAACCACACACAAGGAACGTGAAATATGGGAAGAAAAAGACCAGAAATAATATGAAGTAATGTCAATGACCGTAAGTGAAGAGGTGAGCCGTCATATTTCTTCCATTAGTGATTCCTATGGAACCTTAAAAATATTGAATGAGTTATATGACACATATTCTGATCTTGAAATCATACAACTAATGTTGAAGCTCTTCAACCTAGAGTTGAAGAATGATGACCCTATGTATTTGGCTTCAGAAATCACACCCATAATGCATGAAATTGAAGCCATCAGAGAGAAGATTGATATCCCTCTCACATCCTTCATTAATTCCCTCTACCCTACATATTATCACTACCTTAAATCACTACAAGAAATTAATCAGATGAAATCCATGACATTTCAAAAACTGGTAAAGAAAGTTGTAGATCATGAGAAATCATTTAGAAAGAAGCCAGCTCCTTAAACTAGTGAAATTGTTTACCTTTCTCAGAAATACAAGAGTAAACCACCTGAATCTTCCAGAGGAGAAATCAGCTGAAGAGAATGAGAACATGGAAGAAAGATTTGTATAGGAAGGGGTGTAAACACAACCAAAACGATAGATCCAATCTCTATTGTACCCGATGCAAAAAGAATGGGTCACATAAAGCATAAGACTACAGAGTACCATGGGAAAATATCAAAGAGATAGTTAGAAGATAAAATAAGACATAGATAGAACCTCATACCTGGTGAAAGGTAAAGAAATTGTTCATTACATTGTTTCTCACTGCAATATAGGAGTAACAAAAGATTTATTTAACACTGCAGATGGTCCTTGGAAAGATACATGGCTTCTTAACACATGTGCAACCTATCATATGACATTCCAAAAAGACATGTTTTAATACTTCAATGAAAATGTACATGGCATAGTGTATTTTTCATACAAGTATAGCCTCAAAACCTCAATAATAGGCACCATTAGGATTAAGTTGCATGGACTCTGAGATTTTCTTCTACACAATGTATTGATTCATTCTAATTTATGCATCCCTATGCATGTTCCTTCTGCAAATAGAAATAAATATCTAATGTCCTATATTGATTGTTACACTAGGATGTGTTGGGCGTATTTGTTGAAAGATAATTCAAAATATTTTGAAGCATTTCAAATTTTTCATGTATGGATTTAAAATGAAGCTCAGTCTCATATTGGCTCTCTTCACATTGATAATGGAAGAGAATATACATCTAATGAATTTGAAAGTTACCTTTTCCAACATGGGATCAAACACCAAACAATAGTTCCATACAATCCTCAACAAAACAGTGTAGCTAAATGAATGAACAAGACACTCCTAAATATGGTTCGATCCATGATGTTTTTCAAGAATGTTAAATTGATGTTTTGGGTTGATGCAATTATATGTGTAGTTTATGTCAAAAATAGGTTTCCATATTATGCTATAAAAAAAAAGACTCCATATGAAATGTGGTATGGCCACATTCCTTCAGTGAGGCATCTCAGGGTATTTAGTTCCACCTGCTATGCCTTGATTCCTAAGGAGAAAAAAAACAAGCTTGATGTGAGGAGTCAAAAGTGCACCTTCTTGGGGTACACAAATAACACCAAGGGGTATCGTCTTTAATATGAGAAAAACAAGAAGTTAATCCTTTCTAGAGATGTGATCTTTCTTGAATACTCTAATAAAGGATAAATTGTTGAGAGGAAACTTGATCATTGGAAATATTCACTCGTGTAAAGACATATCATGAATTTGATGATGGAATTACACATATTGAAGGGGGGATCCCTATCTTGGGTCAATCTTTGGAATCTCCTTTTTTAGAACCATATACCCCACATGAATATGTTTCTTCCACTTCATCTGAACCTGAATATTAGTTGGATGATGTGATTAAGAAGATTGAAAAGATGAGACTTGATGAGAACTCAACACCATCTCAATTAGTTGAGAAACTAGGACCATCTCAGAAAGGTCCACCAAAATGGCTCAAAAAACACTTGAAAGTGTCCATCCTGATGAGATCAGAAAGACAGGAACCAGATTGTCCTCAAAACTAGATGGAGGTAATGTATATGATTCAAACTTAGGTGATGTAGAAGATATGGATGTTTCATGTGATTGTGAGTTGAATTTATCTACTAACCATGAATCAACTTATTTTAAAGAAGCCACTTCTCATGATGAATGGAAAGAAGCCATGCGGAAGGAATATGATTCTCTCATCAATAATGGGACATGGAATTTGGTGGACCCTCCTCCATATGGAACCAAACCAATTGGATACAAGTGGGTATTTAAGAACGAGTACAAATCATATGGCTCACTTGACAAACACAAAGCAAGGCTTGTGGAAAAAGGATTTTCATAGAAAGAAGGTTTTGATTATGAGGAGATCTTTTCCCCCACATCAAAATGGAAAACCATCCACACTCTATTTTCCATGGCAATGCAAAATGGATGGAAAAATAATTAAATGGATGTGAAGACCGCTTTCTTGAATGAATACTTGAAGGAGAATGTGTTCATATCTCAACCAAAAGGATTTTTTGTGAAGGGACAAGAACATAAGGTATGGAATCTCATCAAATCCTTGTATGGATTGAGACAAGTATCACGAGCATGGTATGCAAAATTAACTGAGCATCTTTTGAAATTAAATTTCAAACATTTCAATCTTTACGATGAAACTTTGTTTGTCAAGAAAGTTGGAAAGACTATTGTATATCTTGTAGTATATGTAGATGATCTCTTCATAACAGAGAACAGTGAGAACTACAATGCATACATAAAAAAGAGTTGAAGAAATGCTTCGAGATGATAGATTTGCGACATCTTTAGTATTATTTGGGAATTGAAGTGATTCAAAATCCAAAGTACATATTGATCTCCCAGAAGAAATATGTTGGAGAACTGTTGAACAAGTTTTTCAGGACTGAGTGCAATCATATTTCTAATCCAATGGAACCAAATTTGAAACTCACATTAAAAGAAGGGAATGAATTTGAGGATGAAACCAAGTATAGACAGCTTGTGGTAATTCTTATCTATATTACTACCACCATACCGAACATTTCATTTGTTATTGGCATTCTTTCTAGGTTCATACAAAATCCTTGTGAAGGAAATTGGTATACTACAAAGAGAGTTCTAAAATAATTGAAAGGAACTCAAGATTTTGGAATCAAGTACTCTAAGGTAGATGACTTCAGCGTGATTGGATATTCTGATTCATATTTTGATGGGGATAAAGAAAATGGAGTATCAACTTCAGGATATCTCATGATTCTTGGATCAACAACTGTCTCTTGGAGATCATGCAAAGAATCAGTTCCAACATATTCCACAATAGAGGTAGAATTTGTGGGAGTTGCAGAAGTGACAAATGAGATTGTGTGGATCAGGAAAATACATGAAGATATGTAGGAGAAAAAAGTGAATTCTACTCCTCTTCTAGTTGAAAATACTTCCACAATCAAGTTTTCCAAGAATCCTATATTTTTTGATTGAACAAATCACATCAACACAAAGTATCACTTGATTCAATATCATGTGGAGGATAAGACTATTCACTTAATACATTATTACACAAATGAGAAAATTACAGAAATATTCACCAAAATGCTTGGAAGAGAAAATTTGAGAAGTTCAGAATGATTCTTGGACTCACACACACCCCTACAGATTAAGGGGGGGGGGGGTTCGACACATTATTCCCTTAGGGGTGATTTACTTATAACTGTATGTAAATATGAAGATTCATAGATGATAGGAACGATCACCTGTTTGGGAAGACCAAGAGTCATATAATTTTGTATATATTTACCTATCATGCTAATGCATAAATCATCGAGTGTGGAGTTATTTTCTGCAATCCCTGGCCTAACAAATGCAAATCTAGAAACAAAGACAAAGAGTAAGAGGAATATAGTGAGGATATGTATGTGGGGAAAAGGTATATAGGAACAAAGAGAATGAGACCAAGACTAAATTGTAAAATGATGGTTCTAAATCCACGAATGTTTGTTTCTGGTTTATTTAATATAATTATCATAGTGGATTGATTCTTATTTAGTTCATTATTGTCCTCTTTGTGTTCCTATAGTAATACACGTTGAGTTATTTTGTGTGTGATTGGTACTAATTTGATTCTTTATTAATTGGAACACCATTCAAACTCATCAATTGCAAGTTAAGGTTAATTTAGTTTGTGAGAGGAGTGATTAGGTCCAAAATCCTTTACAGATTGGATATAATTCCTTTTAACTAGAGATATATTCATTTTGATCTGAAAAAAGTTTGAAACTGTCGATATATAAAAAAAGATAGATCATAATTACGGGATCATTTCAATAACCCATTCACTGAATTCATCATTGATCATTGAAAAGATCAACGATCTAAGTTAATCCATAGAACCAAATTAAATCGTAGTTTAGATATGGTGGTTGACAGATCTAACCATCCATTTGAAGAGGATATCTAATCATCTGTCAAAAAGAAAGATTGATGGTGGACATTAATTTCCCATGGGTAAATCACATGAAGGTTAATAAGAGTCCCCCCCCCCTACAAGACTAAAAAGAAATATCGCTCTAGGAAAGTGATAAACTTCCCATTTTTTAGACCACAGACATACCTCTCGGTCTTGTATGATAAAGGTTTAGAGCCAAGGTATGTAAGAATAGAGTTTGGGTGCAAGGTTATAACGCCTAGTCGTGTGACACTATAAGGAAGGGTCTTGAAGAAGAAACAGGCTATGGTATAGATCATTAATCCCTTTATATCGAACGTATGCTCCTATGAGTATGTTTTTTTTAGCGCCTTGGAGTGTTTCGATATTATTTATTTATGCATATAAAAAATATCCAGAGTCTATTTGTTCAAGCATTTTAGCACGATAAGGAGGATTTAAGCAGTCAAGTTGGTGTAGGTGCTAGAAAAGTAATTCTAACTCTATATCTATGGGTAAGAAGACCTGGTAGTTGATGAATATGCAATGATTATTCCATGTAATACATTCATTTTAAATCATGTAGGTCCTTTATTTATTCAATGACAAATATCTTGGGATCCAATATGAAGGGAAGTGACCTAAATAATTTTTGGACAATGATTTTTTCATCAAAATTTTCACCCAATCCTATGATGGTGTTGAAAATCTCATCGACACAAAGAAAATACGATGCAATAGTCTCTTCTTCTTTCATCTTAAGGCTCTCAAATTTTTGTCTATGGGTTTGTAATTTTTCTTCTTGAAATTTTCATCCCCTTCATATATATTATGTAACTTTTCCCACATATCTTTTGTTGAAACACAATGCATGAATTTAAAAAAATTGGATTCTTGTAAACCATACAGAATTGCATTCATGGTTTAAGCATTATTGTCAATAAACCTCTTTCTAGCTACATATACACATGGAGTTGTTGGAGTTGTGTAACCATTCTTAATTGCACTATAAATATCATACCCAAGATCCATTAGGTAAGTTCTCACTATTATGTTCCAGAAGGCATAATTTGATCCATCAAATAATGGAGCTTTGTTTATAGAGAAACCTTCCTGTATATCCATGTATACAGTAGGAATTCAACTTCTAGTGGTTAGATTGTTCCTAAAGGAACATGCTCTGATAAAAATTGTTGGCACACTTACTTATACTGATAGGGGGGGGGGGTGAATTAGTATGACACTGTGTTTTCTATTTTTATTGTACTACACGTATCACTTCATTACCTTACCAACCATAAGAAATCAATAAGAAATACATACATACATACAATGCACAATACACAAAGAATTTATGTGAAACCCAAATGAGATAAAACCACAGAAAAATTTTATTCTAAATATATTCATAGGAAACAACCTACTATAGACACCAATATGTTACAATGTTTACAGGAACCCACCAAAAAGAGACATCAATCCTTTCACCTGAGCACCAACTCAGAAGAACCTATATGCACCAACCTACAATTACAATATTTGTAGGCACCAACCTGCTTGATACAGATTATTTTTGGCACAAAATGAGATCATAGGTATAATAAAGAAATGTACAAATATATATCAGATATCCAATAATGTAACAGAGATATATCAAAGATATAACCATAAACGCAAAGATACAGTAATACATAATTTATATTAATGAGAGAAATGTACAAAACTATAGAAATACAGAATGAAAGACTCATTAGAATGGTGATAGCTTATCTTTGAGAAGAGATGTGATTTCTACGTTCATTCACAACAATATTATTGTTACAATGAGTCTCCAAAGGCCTTTTTTGTTGGAGTTACTTCACACACACCTATGATTTCTTTTTCCTAATGTTTTTACTATGTTTATTAGTCATTATCTTGTGTCCTAAAGTCTAGAGGAGATTATTCCTCTGGGATAATATTCTCTTCAATTTTCACTTTAGTTTGATCAATTGAGTGGAGTCTAGATGCTACATTAGGATTATCACCATGAAACATTGGGATCATCACCAGATAATGCACATTTTCCTTGGGATCATCATCATACTAGCACATTACTCATGATTCCTTGATATCCTCCTCACTTCACTCTATTTCAGTCAGTTAACTGAATACCGATAGACTAGTTAACTCTTCTAGGTGGAAGTTCACTCCCGTAACTTCCTGAGAGACTAGACTAGGTGGAAATTTACTTCTGTAACTTCTAGTGTGTCTCCAGATCACTCTATACCACCACTAGGTGCATTGGATTCTCCTCCAATGCACATTGGTTGAATTATATAGAGTATATCATGTGTAAATTATCATTCATTCATTTGGTTAATGAGAATTCTTCCATTCTTTCTCTCCTGCTTCTATTTTGTCATATTTTATCTGCAACTGTGTATGTCAATTCCCATCTAGATCTATTTTGTGTAGGTTCAACACATTTACATGGTATCAGAGCTGACAGAATTCTAGGGAAAATACACACCAAATTATTTTTTTGGTACAAAAGATTGAAGACAACGGAAAAATGAAATTTCCAAAAGAATTAATTCTTACACCTTACAATTTTTTTCCATGGAAGGAGAATATGGTAATGTATCTTCAAAGAAGAGGATTGTACAAGTTAACCATGAAAACAGAGGAAGAACCAACATCATCCTTAGAAAAATCCAAGTATCTAAATTCTATGGATGAAGCATTCAAAACAATATGCAGTCTAATTTCTAATGAACTTCTCTTTCAAATACCCTCCTATAAAACCCTTAATGAATCCTGGACCACCATGGAAGGGATTTTTGGAAAACAGTATGAGATGAGGGGACACATGCTTGAGGTGGAATTTCTCACATTAGATCCAAAAATATTTGACAATCTCCAAGTTTTCCTTACCAAATATAAGGATTTGTTGTTGCAACTCAAGGCTTGCGGGGTTGATAAATCTAAGGAGGAGAAAAACATGGTTCTCACCATTCTCTCCAAACTTGGTCTAGAGTACTTAGTGTTTGTATCCACATTTCATTCAATTATATTTGCATCTGGATCTACCTAGAAGATGCCCTCTCTTGAGGACTTTATCGAGTCTCTAATACAAGAGTAGAGCAAGATCATCAACATGGGAAAAATAAAAGGCCCAAAGATGCATGAACTTACTGTGCAATATGGAAGAATTCATCAATATCAGAAATCTAAAGATAAATACAAAAGGAAAGGAAATGTAAATATGAATAAGTAAGGGTACTCAAAACCCTTCAACGATGCCTCGAGATCCAAAGGTGGAAAGGGAAGAAAAGGGGATAAATTCTTTTACTTCCATAAATAATTCCATCTAGAATCTACATGTATGTAGAAACAAATAGATCTAATGACCCAAATAATTCAGAAAAAAAACCTTGGAGATCACATCCCCGATGGTACTAAGAAGAAGAACCCAGAAGATCAGAATCCCAAGAAAGGAAATTGTAGCCATGCTTTGATTTCCATCAACTCCTCTCTCAATGATTAAATTGTAGATTCAGGATAATCACACCACATGGATTCCAAAAAAGAGGTCTATTTGTCATTGGATGAATGCAAAGATCCTCCTATTCTTATGGGGGACAATTCTCTAGTCCAGGGCACCAACAAAGGAAGGATTCAACTCACAAACGGAAGCTTCAAGAATGTGCTGCACATTCCCAAAATTTCTGTCAATCTTCTCTCCGTGTATTAGATAACTAAATCTGACATAAAAAAGAGAGTAGTATTCACACTTGATGCTATGGATATCTATGACATGAAAACCAATTCTAGGGTTGCTACCGGTGAGGTAAATCATCAATCTAGACTCTACATATTTTCTGAATTTATTGAACCAGATTTTGCATTACTGCTTACCCATGATGATGAAAGCAGTAGGATAAGGCATGAAACATTCGTGAATTTAAATTATATATGTATGCAAAAACTTAGCAAGAAGAGAATGGTTGATGGTATATCCGACATCCACTTCTCCAAAGAAATTTGTGAGGGGTGTGTTCATGGAAAACACCCTCAAGAGAAATTCGACAAAATAAAGACTCAGGGAGTTTCTTCTCCTTTAGATATGATCCATAGTGACCTAATGGGATATTTTCCACATCCATCAATCAGTAAAGAAAGGTACTTTATCATTTTTGTTGATGATTTCTCACACTTCACATGGATTTACTTTCTCAGGAAAAAATTAGAGGTCTTTCAACACCTCAAAGATTTCAAATCCCTTGTTGAGACACAATCAAGAAATAAAATAAAAGTCCTCCAAAAAAATAACGGGGGAGAGTATGTCAACCATGAGATACAAAATATTTTTCATGAGGCAGGTATTCAGTTGCAGCACACGGTTCCCTATAATCCACATCAAAATGAAGTTGCTGAGTAGAAAAATAGATCTCTAAAAGAGATGGCATCTTGCATGCTACATGCAAAGTCACTTCCACAGATATTATGGGCCGAAGCACTTAATTGTGGAACATAAATCCAAAAAATATCTGCCCATAGATATATCAAGGATAAAACCCCCTACGAGGCTTGGAGTAGCCCCAAACCAGAAGTGACCCACTTCCATATTTTCGGTTCACGTGCATGGGCCAAGATTCCCTTTGAAAAGAGAAAGGCACTTGGTCCACAGAGAATAGAGTGTATCTTTATTGGATACCCTAATGGTGTGAAGGGATACAGACTTATTGATCTTTCCTTGGACCAACTCATCATTGAGCGAAGTCTCCAATTCAAGGAAAGTGTTTCGCATTTACCTCAATAGTCACATGCAAACACCTTTGTTCTTCCACCTGTCAGAGATTATGAGCATGCACATGCTGACTCTTATTCATATTAGAGTTTTGATTCATAGGATTCAGATGATCCAGATAAATATTCAGTACAGTCAGATGCAAAGTCAATGCATCTAGATGCAGATGCAGATGCAGAGCTAGAGTAGAGGCCCAACTGGGCCTAGACTACTCTTCAGGATGTAGGGGATCTTGTTGATGATCCAAATGGTACTAGGAGGACTCGATCTGATTTTTAGGAGCCTCCTCTTCAACTCATTGCCACTGAACCATTACCACCTAGATATCTTTTCTTGGTTTAGTCTTCAAATCCACAATCTTATGGTGAGGCTGCTGGAAATCTCTTTTGGGAATCTGCAATGCAGGAGGAGTACAACTCACTCCTCAAGAACCAGACTTGGGGTCTAGTTCCCCTTCCTTTAGCAAGGAAACTTGTCATGCGTAGATGGGTCTGTTATCACCATTTAAATTTTTGGTGTGAAATCAAGATTTCAGATTTTAGTGAGGTGCTAAATTGATTTGGAAGTCAGATAAATTTGGGGAAGTGACAAAAAATGGAAAAATATATTAAATTTGGTGGAGGCGTTAAGAGAATTGGGCTTGAAAGGACGTATATCACCATCTGCCGAGATCAATGGTTGGGAGATATTTTGGAGTTTGAAACAGCACGGAGGTTAAAATATCTAAGGAGTCCTGGAATTTCAACTATGGTTTCTCCGCAAAGCCACATAGCACCTTCACGTGTATTTCGGGGTGAAAAGAAAGTAGACTCATAACCACCCTATCACACCCCTAAAATAACGTGCTAAATGTAACTTAATTGGGTCTAATACAAAGGCTAAATGTGACAATGAAACTTGACGGCAAGTCAAATCGTCTCGAGAAACCTGCTTGTGTACCATTCGTCCGCGTAGTGCCAACTAAGCGCTGTCGAATAGCTGATTTGATACTCATCATTGAAAATTGAGAGCCAAACGTGAGAGGTTGTTATCCTCATACAAATTTTTCATGAGAAGCCAATGAATATAATTGATGGCTACTATTACTCAAACACATGCAAAATTACTCTATTTTTTGAAATTAACGGCTTATTCTAGAGCAAGATATCTGCAAATTGAATTGCTCATCCAATTCATGTGAAGTTGAGGGAAATAGGCTCGTGTTTCTTGGAAAACCAAAGGGATCCAAGGAGATAGATCCAACAGTTTTCAGCAAATCAGGAAATTTGAATAATATGACAGAACTATCAAGTAAAAAGAGAGAAAAGCATGTTGTGCAAATCATAACAACAAATTCTTGCACAAAATTTGTTGATGAGCCAAAATTAGGCGAAGAGATCAGGTTGAATGCCATTATGAAGGATTTGATCATTAATGGATATGCAGATGGATACAACACACAATATGGTGAGAGAAAAAGGAAAAAAAAATGAAAGGAGGAGGCTAAAGCTGGAACAGTCAAAAGCGTCGAAGAGAATTAGCCTAGATGGCTTGACATGTTAAAGGAAGAGATTGAAAAGATGAAATAAAACTACATGTCAAGATAAATCGAGTATATTTCAGGGAATCTTGTGATATTGCAAATAGGTGGCATTCACGCTAAATATCTCAAATATTTCGATTTCTGTTTGTAACTGTCCCCTAGAAAGTAGGAGTTCGGTTTTGATGAGTTACACCCTTTGTAACCGATATCTATTTTTGGAATCTTGGAAAGGATGACCCGTTTTTTGGGTCTCATATGTAATTTATCTATATATATTGTTAAAAAGATAAATGAAGGGTTCAACTAGATGGAGAGGGGATTACCTTTGTAGCAGGAAAACTTTGTGATTTCCTATGAATTTTAATATAAGCGGTGAAGGTTTTCTTGGATAGCCAAGATTCATTATGGTGCTAATGTTCAATATGTTTTCCTGTATTTCGTATTCATGAATGTGTTTTGTTGCTAGTAATAATATTTAAGTAAAAGAAGGAAATAATCTTGATGGTGCTCCTCCTTACATTGATTATACTTGTTATGTGTCTATTGGTTTCTGGTTCATAATTCACCCATGATTGGTGCTCTGTTTTCGGTAGCCATCCTTTATGTTCCTTCCTCTAAAGTTATACCAAGAGATTTGTCTTATGTTAGATGCCTCTTATCATAGTGGTATTTCCTTTCTTTCCAACTGCCATCTCATATTACTTATTTGGTTGAACATAGTGCCTATTTTGTGTTTTTTCCCTCAGGAATACATAGCTTGTATATTTTCATATGATTTTAGGAGTTGACCCCATTTCCCAATGGCCATGTTCTCTTGTTTGTCCTACCAACCCTTTTTAAAAAATCATGTCCTAATGTAGAATATGACCTTTGTATGTTCATTGCCAAAACATTTTTGAATATTTTCAGACTTTACATGTTTGAGAGAGCTCTCTTTGGTTGGAAGGGTCAGAATCCAACCTAAAGTTGGTTGAAACAGTTACCTCTGTCATTTGTTCATCAGCCGTACAAATTTAAAGAGTGCTAACATTCTGGCACCACTACCAGGGACCGAAGGTGAAATATTTAGTGGGAGAAATGACAAAGTTCATATTTGATTACTGATGGTGAAAAGTATTCAGACACAGAAAGGTTGTACATCATTCACCTAGAGACTCCATTTTGAAGAATCTAGAATTCAAAATTTTCATGGCCACTCCACTGTCCAAAGACTGAGCAGCCCGAACATTTTATTGGTGACTCCACTCAAGCTTCAAATTTGATTCAGAGAATCCACTAGAAGATGAAATCCCTTGACAGAGGTATGAAAGGACATCATGGGAGAAAACAAGTACCTAAAGTTGAGTTTTTTCCAGGACATAATATTTTTTGTTATTAATTACCTTTTGTCCTTTCCTAAACATGATAAACAAAATTTTATTTACCTATTGCATTCAAATGATGATCATGAGAATCTTGCAATTGTATATCCTCTTAAATTTATACATATATCTATTTAGTTTATCACTGATTTTGACCAGAATCTCCCATCTGAGCCATGTGATAACCATAGCCAAGTTGATGAGTCTCATGAAACCAAGGTTGATGTCTCACCTTTTATACTTGATCCAACACTCTCCAAGATTCAACATAGATACATTCCTTTGAAATTTCCTCACATCCTTCATGATTTTCCTCCAAACCACTATAAGTACCTACCTATGTTTGATGGAGAACCTAACGTCGTCACAACTGAAAAACACATCCAATATTTTGAACATTTTATAGATTTGTTTGATATTGATCATGATGATGTTTGTATGAGGGCCTTCTCTCAATCCTTGAAAGGGGATACCAAAGACTGGTTTAAACATTTGCAGCCAGAGACAATTAGCTCATGGGAGGAATTGAAGAATATATTTTTGAAGTTTTGGGGGAAGAAAAAATATTTAGATCTACAACTTACAGAGTTTTATGCGTTAAAAGGGAAGGAAAATGAAACTATTTCTACATTTAGTAGAAGGTTTTCCAGTATTTATTACAGTTTGCCCAAAGAAATTCAACCCACTAAAGTTGTTTTCATGCTCTAGTATGCAACAACTCTTCATCCAGATTTGTCTTTCCTCCTGATCGAAAGAAGACCTAAGTCCTTACAACAAATGTTTGATGATGATTAGGAGATTCAACAAAATATCCAAGCATGTGAACATATTCGAAATGAGGAGTTGGATGTTGAAGAACATGACAGTGAATATGAATAGAAAATAGTTGATTTAAATCTTGAGCAGAGAGTCAATAATATCATATGTCCTCTTGAAGTTTTAAATGCTAGTGATTTTGCAGAGGATTATATTCCACTTACTGAAAGAGAAGGTGCTAATTTAGCTTCAGATCCATCTCATGATAAGCATAGGGATAATTGTTTTATGTATTCATTTATAGACAGTCAAGAAGATGAATTTACAAATCATCTTGTTGAAGAGCAGGTTGATGTTCCAAGCTTTTCCTTGTTAGATGACATTGCAGATGTTGTTGATTTTCCTATATATGATGAATATGATGATGAAAATAATGTTGACTCCCTAGAACATCCAACTGCATGTTCTCTATTAGAAAATGTTCCTTTTCAGTAGTGTAATGAGAGCAATCAACCTACATATCATAGTTACAAAAAAGAAAGTACTGAGTCAGCTGAAGGAATTTATCTACCTTTACGATTTTCTTCATTTAAATTTTTGAAAGAGAATTCTAAGATCATCATTGAAGCAAAGGAAGGCGTGATTATGCCAAATCAAACTGATTCACTAGAACAAATTGACAATAAATTTCAGCCATTGGTCGAAAATGAAGCTGAAAATGAGTGTGTTCAAAAATCCAAAGAAACTGAAAGATGTGCATATGACATCAATGAACAAAATTAAGAAGATTCTGAATTAGGTGAAAGAACCTTGCCATTGTGCTTTGCTTCTTTCAAATTTCTGAAGCAAAATGTTTATAATGTTTCAAATAAAAAATCCTCGAGCCATAAGTTTGAATATGAAGAAAGCAGTGGACTTGCAAATGAGAGCTATCTTCCATTATGTTTTTCTTCCTTTGAATTGTTAAAAGTAAATCATGGGATAACAGAGGAAGCTGATCAAGGAATTGTTGTTAAAAGTTAGTTTCCTCCTCCTGAAATTGATGAAGATATTCAACAAAATTTCCAGCAAAACAAAGTGCTTCAAAGTTGTTTTTCTTCCCCTATGAATGATGTGGTTGTTCAAATTCTAAGTGTCTTAGACATGGATGAGGGTTCTAAAAATGCATCTATGGAAACTTCAAGCAGTGAACAAACAAATAACATAGAGCTTCAGGAAAGCAACAAAACAATGTATGCCATTGAAATACAGAAAGACGATAAAGAGGCAGGTGTTTTATTTGATTCCTTTGAAGATCATGATTTTGAAAATATTCTCAAAACTGAAGAAGTATAGCAAGAACAACAAACACTTGTGATGGAGGCTTGTCCTTCTGTTTTTGTTCATCAAGAAGAAATGTTTTCTCATGTGTTTTATGACCCTATGGCATGCTATATGGGGTGTTTTAACAACCAAAGTTTACAACTTATGATGAGTTGTAAGATTGGGAATAAAGATGATGGTCAATCAACGTTAGTGTTAAATATGGATTTCTTACCACCAGGGGTTTCGTTTCAGTCAGCACTATCTTATGATTCAGAAGATTGTTATTTCCAACAGTCTCAACAAATTTTTCAACTTCTTGATGGAAATCAACTGATTAAACCACATGAAAACAAGGATGTAGTGGAAGGGATGCAACATCATTATAGTTTTATGCATGTTTTAGAAGATCCATTTGCAGTTTTGTTGGAAGCAGTAAACAGTCCCAATGTTTTTAAATTTCTAAAATTTGAATTCATAGGTAAATTCTTGAATGAATTATCAGTAAACAAGCTTTGGAGCAAGCATGTGCAAAGAAAACATATAGTAGATGAAATGCTCACATGGTTTCATTGGCATTATGATTTCATTTTATTGGAAGCTCTTTTCAGCAAATAGGGTAGGTAGGTGCAAATAATCTTGATGATCAAGCATTTTTCAGTTTGGATTTTCGATAATGTGTACAGTTAGATTTTAGTGGTGTATCCAACGTTCAGTCTCTAGGTGAGAGCAATGTGCATACTTCGGTTTCAGTGGACACTGGTGACATGTCATAGCAGGGTACAAACCTATTTTGGGAGTAACTCAATTGATTAGGCACAGGGTCTACAAGTTCTTTGCTACCTCACTGGGAGGATAGAATCCCTAGTTGGAGCCCATGTTATCACCATTTAAATTTTTGGTGTGAAATCGATATTTCAGGGTTTAGCGAGGTGCTAAACTGATTTGGAAGTTACATAAATTTAGGGAAGTGCTAGAAAATGGAAAAAAAGATTAAATTTGGTGGAGGTGTTAAGCGAATCAGGCTCGAAAGGACGTAGATCTCCATCCACCGAGATCAACGGTTGGGAGAGATTTCAGAGTTTGAAGCAACGTGGAGGTTAAAATATCTATGCGGTCCCAAAATTTCAACCGCGGTTTCTCCGCAAAGCTATGTGGCACCTTCAGGTGTATTTCGGGCCGAAAAGAGGGTAGACTCAAAACCACCCTATCACACCCCCAAAATCACTTGCTAAATGTAAATTAATTGGGTCTAATCTGAAGGCTACACGCGATAATGAAACTTGATGGTGAGTCAAATCGTCTCGAGAAACCCTCTTGTGTACCATTCGTTTATGTAGTGCCAAATAAGCACCGCCAAATAACTGATTTGATACTCATCATTGAAAAATGAGAGCCGAATGTGAGAGATTGTTATCCTCATATGGATTTTTCGTCAAAAACCACTAAATATAATTGATGGCTACTATTACTCAAACACATGCAAAATTACTCTACTTTTGGAAATTAACGGCTTATTCCAGAGAGAGATATCTGCAAATAGAATCACTCGTCCAATTCATGTGAAGTTGAGGGAAATAGGCTCATGTTTTCTAGAAAACCAGAGGGGGCTGAGGAGATAGATCCAACGGTTTTTAGAAAATCACAAAAATTTGAATAATATGACATAACTATCAAGTAAAAAGAGAGAAAGGTATGCTACGCAAATCCTAACAACAAAATATCGTGCAAAATTTGTTGATGAGCCAGAATCATGTGAAGGGATTAGGTTGAATCCCATTATGAAGGATTTTATCATTAATGGATATGCAGATGGATAAAACACACAAGATGGCGAGAGAAAAAGGAAAAAACAATGAAAGGAGGAGGCTAAAGTTGGAACAGTCAAAAGAGTTGAAGAGAATCAACCCAGCTGGCTTGGCACATTAAAGGAAGAGATTGAAAAGCTAAAATAAAACTACATGACAAGATAAATCAAGTATATTTCAGGGAATCTTGTGATATTGCAGACAAGTGGCATTCAGGGTAAAGATCTCAAATATTTTTGTTTTTGTTTGTAACTGTCCCCTAGAAAGTAGGAGTTCGGTTTTGATGAGTTACTCCCTCTGTAACCGATATCTATTTTTGGAATATTGGAAAGGATGACCCATTTTTTGGGTCTCATATGTAATTTATCTATATATAGTGTTAAAAATATAAATGAAGGGTTTGACTGGCTGGAGAGGGGCCTACCTTTGTAACAACAAATCTTTGTGATTTCCTATGAATTTTAGTAGAAGAAGAGAAGGTTTTCTTGGATAGCCGAGATTCATTATGGTGTTAATGTTTAGTATGTTTTCCTGTATTTCATATTCATGAATGTGTTTTGCTTCTAGTAATAATATTTAAGTAAAAGAAGGAATTCATCTTTATGGTGCTCCTTCTTACATTGATTATACTCGTTATGTGTCTATTAGTTTCTGGTTCAGAATTCACCCATGCTTGGTGCTTTGTTTTTGGTAGCCAACCATTATGTTCCTTCCTCTAAAGCTATACCAAGAGATTTTTATTTTGTTAGATGCCTCTTTTCATAATGGTCTTTCTTTTCTTTCCAACTGCCATCTCATATTACTTATTTGGCTGAACACAGTGCATATTTTTCCTCTGTTACCTCAGGAATACATAGTTTGTAGATTTCCATATGATTTTAGGAGTTGACCCCATTGCCCAATGGCTCTGTTCTCTTGTTTTTCCTACCAACCCTTTTTAAAAAATCATGTCCTAATGTAGAATCTGACCTCTGTATGTTCATTTGCAAAATCTTTTTCAATATTTTCAGACTTTACATGTTTGAGAGAGCCCTCTCTAGTTGGAAGGGTCAGAATCCAACCTAAAGTTGGTTGAAATAGTTACCTCTATCATTTGTTCATCATCTAGACAAATTTACAGAGTGCTAACAGGGTATACAGGACCAATAGCACAACAAATGGACAGATCAACATATACAAAGCCAGGCTAGTTGCCAAAGGATTTCAGCAGGTGCATGGCATTGACTATGATGAGACCTTCACTCCTGTAGCGAAGATGGATTCCATAAGTTTCACACTTTCCATTGCAGGAGCCAAGGGATGGGAAATCTGTCAGATGGACATGAAGAATGCATTTCTTCATGGAGATCTCTCTGAGGATATCTATATGGAGCATCTCCAAGGATTTATGTAGGATTCATCTTTGGTCTGTCAACTAAAAAAGTCTCTTTATGGCATGAAGCAGGCTCTAAGGGCATGGTATGCCAAGATGGAATCCTAACTATTGTCACAAAACTTTCTATGTTGTAAATCAGACCGAAATGTTTACATGCTCAGGATGCATCATTCACTTCTACTCCTAGTTCTCTATGTCGATGTTTTTTTGATCATTAGTTGCTATAGTCAAGAGGATTCTACATGATAGGTTCTTGATTATGGACATGGGTCCACTACATTTCTTCCTTGAACTCGATATTAGTCAGGATGCATCAGGCATCAAACTATCTCAGGTGAAGTATGCACGAGATTTCCTTGAGATATTTCACATGACAGACTGCAAGTGTGCCCTGACTTCTTTCCTATTAGGATTTAGACTTGAGGATGGTGGGGACACTCCACTGGTTGAAAACAAACTATATAGACAACTAGTGGGGAGCTTTTTGTATCTTACACACTCCAGACCAGACCTATCATATGCATTGGAAGCAATCTCCAGGTTCATGCAGGAGCCACATGAGCTACATTGGAAGGCTTCGAAGCATATCCTTCGATATGTATAGGGAACCATCACCTTTGGAATTCACTATGAAGCAGACTCTACATTGGACCTCATCGGGTTCACCAATTCTAACTGGGCTGGAGATAACATTGATCATAAGTCAACATCTAGTTATTCACTAAGTCTTGGTTCCAGGCCTATCTGTTATTCAAGCAAGAAGAAAGGTTCTATTTCTCTATCTTCAGTCGAGGTAGAGTATAAATGGGTAGTTAACATAACCAGTTAGGGTATGTGGCTACAACATTTTCTCACTGAGTTGGACATTCTGTTTCATTGGTCGATCGTCATGTGGTGTGACAACTAGAGCACTTTGAAGTTATGTAGAGATCCATTTTAGAAAACACATCAATATCTACATGCACTACATCCGGGACTTAGTACACAAGGGGATCATCAACCTGTATTTATGTCCTTCAGCAGAACGAACTGTAGACACCTTCACCAAGACCTTCACTAAGCAAAAGTTACATTCTCTACGCAATAGTATTGGAGTGAAGGACACAGTTTCCTAGAAACTATCAGTTCTTCTTCTTACATACATTGTAATTTGAGGGGGGGGGTTCCCCATGAGGTTTTCTCTCTTTCCTCATTTATTTTAGTGTATTTTTTGAATTTTGGTACCTAACATGGCCTCGTTATCGAGACCCATTCTTTATTTTCACCATAGTGATGTTTAGGGGGGTGTTTGAGTTACTTCACACACACCTAGGATTTATTTTTCATAAGTTTTTTCCTATGTTTATTAGTCATTATCTAGTCTCCTAAAATTTAGGAGAGAATATTCCTCTAGGGAGAATATTCTATTCAGTTTGATTAGTTGAGTGGAGTATAGATACTACATTGGGATTATCACCATGCAGCATTGGTATCATCCCTAGTTAATTCACATTTTCCTTGGGATCATCACCATACTATCTCATTACCCATGATTCCCTAATCTCCTCCTCACTTGACTATGTTTCAGTCAGTTAACTGAAGACTGATAGACAACTAGGTGGTTGTTCACTCCTGTAACTATTCTTGTGTTACCATATCACTCTGGACCACCACTATGGCACATTATCTTCTTCTCCATTGTGCATTGGTTGATTTATATAGAGTATATCATGCGTAAATTATCATTCATTCATTTGGTTAATAAGAATTCTTCCATTCTTTCTCTCTTGCTTCTATTTTCTCATATTTTCTCTGAAACTGTGTATGTCAATTCCAAGCTAGATATATTCTATGCAGGTTCAACACATTTACATTTTTAACATAAAGAAAATCCAAATGCTAACCTCGAAATATGAAAAACCAAGAATTTTGTCAACTGTGTTTTGGGTAGTTTGGTGTATCAACTTCCCAGGGGCGTAACTTTGGCATACGATGTTTGTTTGGGGCGCACGATAGATAGTTGGAAAGGTATTGATGAGGATATTGATTTAATTGGATAAATGATTCCCTTGAATATCATTGAGGTTCTCTATCACGAAAAAGAGTCTTTTAGGCCCTCAAAATGGCCTCAGAAGTTTAGGACCCGAAACACTGCTAAAAATAGTAAATTTCTAGAAAATTGTTTTGAGCTAGTTGGAATAGGTGGGTGACCATATATATTAACCTATATCAATCCTCCCTCCTTATGAAGAAATGGTATCCATTGTGTTTATTTCCTGGGGGAGAGGGGGAAGCGTTTGTTGAATTTGAACCTTGTTGAGGTGCTTTCCTTGCTGGAGAAGTTACGTTGCTTGGCTTGTGGAAGGTTGTCGAGAACATGATGTTGGAAGGGTTGGACCTTTTGAACTAGTCTAGATTCATGAGATGACTATGTGCAGAAGTAATCTTTTCACTTTACTTCAATCTTGTCGACCTACTTCTGCTGGATAGAAGGTGCTTAGGTTAAGGCTGCAGTGGTTGCAGTGTCCTTCTGTTCACCTTTTGAACATATTGTGAAGACATTGAATGTTGTAGTACGATATATTACCTTATGAAACTATTTAGGTGGGATATTAGTCAAAACTACCTATGGTATCCTGTAGAGATGACCCCCCAAAGTAACAATGACACTACGGGGTTGAGACTCATAAATAACATGGCACTTCCACATATGTGGCTGGCCCAAAAGAACATCACAGACATTGAGTGGGGAAACATCACATAATACCTCATCCTTGAAGGTCTTGATGCCATATGAAAAGTGGCACTTCTCCCTGACACAAATATCTCATCCTTTGCAAAGCCACCTGATGTTGTATGGCTGCAGGTGTGGTGTTGTTGATAATCCCAATTGTTTGATGACCTCTGTTGAGATGAGGTTCTTTTGGCTTCCACTATCGACAATAAAATGCAGTGGGGTCCCCTTCAACCACATCTTTGAATGAAAAAGGTTCTCCCCCTCTTTAGGATCAGTTGGTTCTTTTGGTTGAATTGTTGCGGTTGCAACAGTAGTAGTGGGGTCTGCATCAATGATCTATCTTCTCCCATTATTTTATGAATCAAATTCTAAATTAGGGTTCAACTCCTTTTCTTTGATCTCAGCCACCAATGATTCTTTTGAGTGAAATTCATCATTTTTTTTCCAGGGGCTTTTGTGGAAATCACACCACTTTCTAGTGTCCTTCTTTGTCTTTCCGTTACCCTTCTTTTCCTATGGATTGGATTTGTTTATTGGAGACTGGTTGTTAGGGGTTTCCTTACCATACTTTTTTTGTTGTGAATTTGCAGACCCAAAATCCCGTTTGTTCTGGTGCCTACATTTCTACTCCATTTTTACAGCATACCGATAGGCAACTCTCAGTGATGAGATGTTCGAAAAATCCATTTCAGTTTGGATGTACCTATGTAGAGCCCCACAATATTTCATAACCATATGTTGATCAGAGTATTTGATACCCATATTGGTGCGCAAGGTATGGAAATTATTTTTGAACTTCGACATTGTTTGGCCTCTCTGTTATCACAGTGTGGTCCATCTCATGTATTGGTCATGATAGTTACCAACAGGGTAATATTGTTCCTTGACCACATCCATAAAAAAATCCCAAGTGGGATTGGACCCATATATTCCAGACTCCTTTCTAGAACGTTTCTCCCAGTAAGTTTACCACAAATGTTTGACGTGGGGGAGAGCCTTAAGGAGTGTGAAGATAATCTTTTCCTTGTCGAAAAAATTGTGAACAGAGAAATAAACTTCTAGCATATTTAACCATTTTTCTAGGGAATCCACATCTATCTGACCTTCAAATACGGGAATATCAAAATTAACTTATACCTTGAAAGGAGAGGTTCCTTCAAAGTGGCTTATTTATGAATATGCGCCTGTTGTTATCGACAAGTGTTGAAGGATGTGGGAAAAATTCTTCATCATTTCATCCCTCTGTCGCATGAGAGATTGCTCAAGCAACAAATTAATAGAATCTTATGCTCCGTCGTTTTTATTTTCTTCCACAATGGAGGGTTTATTGGGTGTGTGAGAGTAGTTTTAATCAACAGAGACAATCTCAATACCCAACTTTCTATACTCAAAGCTCATCGGGGACATGCACTGGAAAATGATCAAGAACATCCTGCTCTCGTACCACTGATCCAAATTATTTTTTGGCATGAAATGAGAGAAGAGAAATAATAAATAAATGTATAGATATATATCAGATATGTAATTATGTAACATAGATATATCATATATATAACCATAAACGCAGGGATGTAGTAATACACAATTTCTATTAATGAGAGAAATGTACAAAATTGTAGAAATAAAAAGTGAAATACTCGCTAGAATGGCGGCATCTTATCTCTGAGAAGAGATGTGATGGCTACACTCATTCGCAAGAAGATGATTGTTACAATGAGGCTCCAAAGGATTTTTTAACATAAATAAAATCCAAAACCCTAACCCCAAAATATGAAAATCCAATAGTTTTGTGGACCTCATTTTGGGTAGTTTGGTGTATCAACTTCTCGGGGGTGTAACTTTGGCATACGATCTTCATTTGGGATGCATGATAGCACGTTGGAAAGGAATTGATGAGGATATTCATTTCAAAATATAATAAAAAAATTGGATATCATTGAGGTACCCAATCACAAAAAATCGCCATTTAGGCCCTCAAAATGGCCCTAGAAGTTTAAGACCCCAAAAATGCTAAAAATAGTAAATTGCCAGAAAAATGTTTTGGTCCAGTTGGAATAGGTGGGTGGCCACCGATATCCACCTGTATCACTACTGGATATATCAATCATCAAATTTTTTGTCTATATTAAATTCTTGTTAAACTATCATCTATACAAAAACACCACTTCTCTTCAAGTTTCCACCTGCATAAGTTTTCCATTTCAATAGCTACTCTGTAAATGTTGTAATTACCATTAGAATTTCCACTTTCTAAAAATAAACAGGACTTATGATATTATTTTTCTTAAACCTCCTTGCCACTCTTAGACAATTACATCTCGGTTTATTTCATTATCTAGAACTCGATAACATCAGAGCCTCAACTTCAAATCCACACACTAAAATAGATTAGGGCATCGTTATTTATAGGAGTCACCATATAGATGATTAGTCTTGATTAGGTGGATGAAAATCAGAGGCAAAATAATGCAAGAGGTGTATGGTCAAGGCTACTACAATAAGGGTAAGAAGGATATGGAAAAACACCAATGCATCGGTGGGAAGCATGATGAAAGAAACAAATGCACAAGAGACCATTAATAAAAAATTAAAAAAATTGGAGCTCCCATGGGATGTGGATAGAATATAGACAAAGAGAGAAAAATAAGGCTCAATCATGAATTCATGGTGGGGTTAAAGGAAGTGTCTCATTCGTACAGTAAATTGCAACATGGGTGTTGAATGGAAATTTGGTTGTTGACTATGACACCCATGAAAGGTAAGAACTACTGAACTAGTGACGATGTGAAAAAGGCGTGGATAATGTCGTAACCTGTTGGGATTGAATCGACATTGTGATGGAAGAATGGATGTCTTATCACATAAAATTTTCAAAGCCTTAGGGGTTTGTGGTTTCTACCTAAGTCTATATTTTTTCCTATTTATCCTCCTTTTGCAGACCCAATCATAAGGTTTTTCCTTTCGGCTTATAGTTTTCTTCTTTTGTCGGCCTAAGAGGTGTCGACCCTAAACCTTTATGTTTTCTCTGAGTTCGATCGCTTCTCTGTCACTGATCCTTTTGAATTCCCTAGTCCTCATCTAGTCATCCAAGTTATTTGTTTACAGAGGCCACAACCATAAGCACAAGAACAACACTTAGAGTGGTCTGATATGGACTCAAATCAAGCGAGCGCATAAGATCATCTTTCAACGACAGAGACCCACTAGGAATATCGGATCAACGATCGTTGGGTGATCAGGATCACGGAGTTACACAAAGTATAGAGTCAGATAAAGTTATGAAATTGAAAGGCCATCCTAGCCATTGATCCTGGGAAGGACACACGGCATGTTGACGAGCGAAATAGTCCATCCGTCAACTGGGAGAGTGGAACCGGTCCGGGGTTGTCTAAATAACCCAAGCCGTTTGGTATGGACCACCCTGATGAGTTTAACGGATCCGTTGGCCGCTCTGAGGTCTCGTAAGGAAACCAAAGAGAAAGTGATCTGAGCTAAATAACCTAAACTAAGGAAACTAGAAAAAAATTAACTAAAACAAACTAACTAACTAAATAAAAGAAATCAAACTAAGATAGAGGAAACTAGAAACTAATAAAACAAACTTAACTTAACTATACT
>JASDQU010101832.1:648380-672443 GCA_032191745.1 Picea mariana
TGTGTTAATTATAATTTCTATGTTGGGACCAATTCGTATGTCATTTGTTTCATAATCAAATTTCGAATGGATAACAATTGTTACGATGTGAGTTGTATTTCAATGATAACAAGTGTTTGATTCGATTACAGGAATGGGTTGATTGTATCAAATCTTTTGATTTGTGTCTATAATTAAATGTCTCGTTTGGTGACTCTGTCAAAACCCTGTTTGATGACTATGGAGTGATCTAACGTGAAGATTGTTGAGTCGATATTTGTGGAGTTAGTCCGATTACATTGGAAGCAATCCGTGCATCGTGTTTTTAATAGAATGATATCGATCTGCTGTTGTGATTTTAATTAGGCAATTACAGTTACGAGTTTACTTGTAAATTATTTGAAACATAACGAATGAGAACTTTGGTTGGATTCTATGGATACAGTGATGTGTGAAATCGTAAATGCTTTCTATATTGGCAATGGTATGAGTCTTATGCTTATCGATAATGATGGTTTGTATCTCATACGATTTGGTTTGTTATTGATGGCATTATTGGAACATTCTGGTTAAGATTTGATTCGATTTTAAGAACAATTGGAAAAACAGGGTATTCATATTTTGTATCAATTGTATCTCTACTCTGTCCCGATCATATTCTGTTCGGTTTTATTTGATCTAATCATTAGTAATGTGTTGATTATTGCAAATTTATTAGGTTCGATTTGATTTGATTTATATCTGGTCATTTTACTATTCTAGACCAGCTACAGAATCAAACGATTCTGTAGCTAAGTCTATAGAGTCAATTTTGTTATTAGTTTCTGAATAAAACAATCTTCTAACTTGATTCTGGTGCCTATTGCAGGGATATTCGAATTTGCAATGGATACTATGGGCGGTTAGGGGATGATCTACAGATTTTACTTGCATTTTAGTTATTTAGTTTAAGGGATTTTGGGATTATTCCCAGATTTTGTAAAACTGTTTACTATTATTCACAAGGATGTTTTACCTTGTGAAAGACTTATTTAAACCTATGATTTTGTAATAATCGACAATCCTCAGTTGGGGAGAACAAGGATATGTAACGCTGATTCAGACTGGAGCAGAATTGATGCGTTGTTATAGCTTTTGCTTTTCAATACATTGACACTTTGTTCCACGTTTTGTGTATCACTTTGGTTTCTGGTTTAGTATTACTTTGCTATCTAAATCGAATTCAAGTGATATAATTTCTTGTTATTATGCATACCTTGTTACTTCCAATTTGGTAAAAGATATAACAGTTTAAGGATTCAGTTTATGAATGATAGCTTTGTCTTCTTTATGAATTGAATTATCATATATGAATTTGCTGCATTATAGGTTTCCCTTTTGCATAAATTCATAATCTGAAAACTGTTATGATTTATTTTATGTCTTCTTTGTCCTATAACCTACTTCAAGAAGCATTATAGTTGATCCTTTGTGAGAAGCTTAAGGACTGAATGGTGTGAATTTATTCCTCCAACCAGCTTAAGAAGCAATCATACACAGGGCGGACTTGGAGCGTTTCTAGGTCAATTAGTTAGATGTTTACTGTTTATGTTAAGTAGTTTAATATAAATAACAGGTTAGTTAGATTTATGTTACATTGTTTAATATCAGTAAGATAGATTAGATTGTTTGATTTCAGTCATTTTATTTCCTTTTCATAAAACATAAAAAGATAAAAATAGATCCTTAGCTGTCTCAGGGCAGCAATCACATGAGTTTTGCAGGTTTTAATCAAATCTGTAGGCTGTCCATAGTGTGCATTTGTGAATAAGGAATAACATAGCTGATAATTAGGCAGTTGATTTGAGTTATTATAATCATAGTTAGTATCTTGTAAATATATAATAGTTAGTAGATTATAGTTAGATTAGTATAATTAGCTTAAGTTTGCTTTTATTAGTTTCTAGTTTCCTCTATTTTAATTTGATTTCTTTTTATTTAGTTAGTTAGTTTATTTTAGTTTGTTTTATTAGTTTCTAGTTTCCTTAGTTTAGGTTATTTAGCTCAGATCACTTTCTCTTTGGTTTCCTTACGAGACCTCAGAGCGGCCAACGGAGCCGTTAAACTCGTCAGGGTGGTCCATACCAAACGGCTTGGGTTATTTAGACAGCCCCGGACCGGTTCCACTCTCCCAGTTGACGGATGGACTGTTTCGCCCGTCAACACACTGACGAAGTTCAAGATCCCAAATTAATATTTAATTCAATGTTTATTACAAAGCAACAATTTGATGAACATGTGGAAATACTGAAAGGATTATCAGCCAAAAAATTCAATAGTGTAATTGTGTATGGTGAAGAAGAAATTGATAATTGGCTTATTGATTACTCTATAAAAAATCAAGACATTGAAGAATCAATCCATGGTATTTCTCATGATCTAAGAAATTTAGAAGGAGAATTATTTAATATCAAAATTAGACATGAGATAAATGTTGTGCCCATGAAAAATTATATGGAAGATCGGTTTAAAAGAACAATTGATAAGTTAATTCAAGAAGGCCAAGAAACCACAATTGGAACGGTTCTGAAAACCGTCAGCGAGGAGAATAAAATAACAACAACAAGAAAGTGAAGAGCGATAGATACCATCATAGTAATTCCATGATGATCACATTATGCTTTCTTTATCAGTTTTCATCAAGTTATTCTTCTTCTTTGAATATAAAGGTATAACCAAAATCTAATAACTTTCTCTTTGTCTGTTTTCTAGATAATGTTGCTCTGCATCCACCCACCTTCTTCCTTCTACAGTTTATTTCCTTGTATATCTTTACTTTTATGGTATGCGGGAGTCCTAATCCTAGTCCTCTGGACAAATGCCTTTTAAATTTCAAAGCATTGTAACATACTCTATTATTTTTGAGAAATCCCAAGATAACTAATTCAGGATCAGTTTTGACTGTATTTTATAACTCTAAGCTCTGAGTATAAAGTATTTGAAATTGATCCATCATAATCTTCTTTTGAGCTATGCAAGTATTTACTCTATGAAAATTCTCTTATGCATCTAGACCATCTTCTTTTATTTTTATGTGTGATTAGAAATCTTTATTTTCACTATGATGGATGTGAGGAAATTGTGTGTAATGTGTGATGTGTGAGGTTCCTGGTCCTTTCTTGAGAATTCTCTTAAAATAGGTCTTTTATATTTTAGCATTTTTTTTTATCTTTCTTTGAGCATAAAGATTGGACCATATTAAGGTCCTATACTATTTCTAGATCTAACGTTATTAAATAATACCATAAGCCAAAGAGGAGTACCACCTCTATAAAAACGCAGGAGGATTCATATCCTTGTGAAGTTGTCATTTTGGTCCTAACGTATTCAAGCATCAACATTTTTGGTGACTCCACTTGGGAGACATTTATTTTTAAGATATTTGAGGCCCTGCTTCATATCATAATTGAAGAACTAGAAATATCCATGGCTCAAAGTTTTGAAAAGAAGATTGAGGAAAATTGTTGCTTGTTTTAAATGCAAGGGATTTATAAAGTATTATTGAAAGATGTTTTACCTTTTTTATAATTTCAAAAAGACTCAATAAGCACCGAAGATTCAGGAGAATGAACTCCCTGGAAACTCCATTGGAAAGACTCAGAATGAAAAAATTCATTCATGCCATGATGCTCCTTTAAATTCTTCATCAATCCCATCAATGGCTTTACAAGACTCAACAAAAGGGATAAATACAAAAAGAAGGAGGAGATTTCATAAAACCCCTTTAAATCTACTAGAAGTAGACTTTCAAATGGTCGATATTTCTATTGAAATTTTTTCTACATTCTTTGGGGATGCTTCAGAAGATGCAGAGAAACACTTGATTAATTTCAAAGTTAAATGTTATGATTTCAACCTCACTGAAAACAATGTTGCATGTATATTATTCTTACAAAGTATACGAGGGAATGCTCTTGAATGGTATATTTCATTAATTCCTAACTCCATTACCAGCTAGGATGTGTTAGAAGATTCATTTGCAGAAAAGTTCATCCCAAAAGTTCATTCATATGTTTTTGTTGATGTTTTATATGTTGTTTCTCAACCATCCTCTCCCATATGGAAGCAAGATAATGAGGTGACCAATTTTGAAGAAGAATCTAATCAAAGAGTGGATGAAATTTCTAATTCAAGTCATGTTGTTGAATAGGAAGATGAAAATTCCAAATTACAAGAAGAAAATTTTAGCCTCCTATATACTCCTTATGAATATATTTCAAGCAACGAATTTGAGAATGAAATTGAGGAGCCTCCACCAAAAACAAAGGAAAAATTCAGCCTTGTAATAGATTATGAAAAGTCTCAAGAGCCTTGGCAACATGACCAATTTATGGAAGAAATGTATCTTGAGAAAAATAATGAACAAGATGGTCATTACATGAAGGAAAATTATTTTCAAGACATTGTTGATGAATCAAGAATATTGGACATGGACGGTGATAAGGAGAGAATGTTGTGGTTGGAAAATCTCCCTCCAATCAAAGTAAATAATACTTTTGAGAAGCCAAGAATTGATTTTATTGAATTTTGGTTCCAGAGCATTGTTGGAGAAGCAACACAATGAGATCCTCAACACACCTTATTCAATCTTTCTCCAGTACATATTGAAAGTGCCCCTGACTCAATGGTACAAGTTTTAGTGTGTTCCATAGTGATGGAGTTCATTCCACAAATCATATCAATGCTTGAATGGATCCATTGGAAATCTACCTACACCTAAGGTGACCCTTTATTTCAAGTAAGTTAGGGTAGGTAGATCATGTATGTACATATTTTTTTTTCAATGTTGCACAATAAGGCAGTCAAACTTGAAGGTAACTCTAAGAAATAAGAAGAATTACAAGAATTCATTTTGAAGATGACTCCATAGCCCAAAGGATTAAAATAATTGGTCATGAAGATTATAGATTCTCAACAACTCGCGAGGGGTTATCATCCCACAGTTGGATCCAGTTGTTGAAACCCTTTAGTGGTTTTTGTTTTCCCCTCTCTTGTTCTATTTTCCCGCCTCTTTACAGCCTTTCTTTCCCCCTTCTATATTTTCCCTTTTTTGCCCATTTCCTATTTATCCCTTCTTTTTCCCTTTCTTATTTACTGCACTTAGCCATTTTCACATCCGTGGACCTTTGGACCCACAGACTGTTTCACTTTCATTCTCATCCATTCAACTATGCATAAGTCTGCCTCGACACTTAGAATTTTCTTTAATTCATGGGTACTTGGATTCAAATATTTTCCTTCATTTTCCGTAGCCTTCACATTGCACTTCAACTTCTACGTTATATATTTTGACCATCACTTAAATTTTATTCTCATCATGGATGTCGGGTTCCTAAATTTCCCATTATTCTGATATTCATGAGTCCGACCGACCGCCTTCTATACTTAGTTTCTTTGGATCACTTATCCAACTACGGGTTCACGGGTTCACGAAAATTTCATATTGATATTCTCTCATCTTCATCCTCTCCATTACGTTGTTTTTCCCAATGCACAATAAGTGCTATTTAAATGCTAACAATTGTTTTACAGACTTCGAAAAGTTTGTTATTAATGGTGAATGGCTCGAGAAATACTCATTAAATCTTCATTTAATTCTCATTTGCGAGGGGATTAAATTATCATTATCTATCAAAAAAGTTCATTTGTAAATATCATTCAATCGAAGAAACAATTTTATCAACTTAATGGCATCATCAACTCGACAACAGTTATGTGGTTATACTCTGAATATTTTTGGCTGCGAAGATCAGAATTTCTAGTCGTCGAGAAAATATTGCTATTATTCCTCCCCTCCTACTACTCAAAGAAACAAGAACGTGATTTGGACATCTGGTATTTATCTTGTTAGTTGTGTTCCAAAGGTTTTTTACTGTAAATAAATTGTTGCATGGTGTGTTGAAAAATACATACCAAATCAAAGGGCTATACAACTCTAGGGACATTTCCCAATTTTTTTTTCGCCTCAAGTTTTATGTAAAATGTTAAAGCTTCCAGAGCCCACTCTCACCTTCAAAGGTGAAGAATGTAGATAATTTTATAAGAAACATAATAATGGGCTCAACCTCTTGCCATAGTACTTGGAGAATCCTGCGTCCATACTAGTGGACATAACTAGAACTCAGGTTGACTCTTTAAAGAACCCTTATTGAGAAATCACATGGTTATTCACCAAAATAACAAGCAAGGAGAATACTTCTTTCATATCTCGGATGGTTCTATACGTCTTGTATTTTACAGTCCAAGAGAAAGCTATTTTTGATTGGCGTAAGCTAATTTCCATCTAAATTGCTTACTAATTATCACATTACAAAAAGGATAGGAAATTATTTATGGATTCAGATTTGATATTTGCTATCACACATTGTTACCAATTCCGAAATTTGACTATCATCAAGAGGGTAAAATGTGAAGAGGACCATGTTACCTTTTGGTATTAGATGTTATGGAGGCCTTGGAAGTCTCTAAAAATATTGTTTATTTTGGTTCAAGAGTGCATGTGTTCCATGAATATCTTCAAGCTGAATTTAAAAATGAAGAAGGGTTTATACAGATGTTTCCATCCCATTTGGAATAAAATATTCAAATATGACAGAGGAAAAGAGGAGAGAATAATATTTTCCTTCTCCCACTCAAATTAAATAGTTGAAACCTGCTGGATAGAAAAGACTAAAAATCTAAGAGATATTGTTCAAACTTGTAGTGAAGTCGTAAAAAAGAGAGAAGAATTATTCAAAAGGATTACAGAAATAGACTTATCAACTAGCACTAGAGAAGTTCAAGTTCCTAGATTAATCTTTAATTCAATGTTTATGACAAAGAAACAATTTGATGAACACGTGGAAATACTGGAAGGATTATCGGCCAAAAAATTCAATAGTGTAATTGAGTATGGTGAAGAAGAAATTGATAATTGTATTATTGATTACTTTATAAAAAATCAAGACATTGAAGAATCAATCTAGGGTATTTCTCATGATCTAATAAATTTAGAAAGAGAATTATTTAATATCAAAATTAGACATGAGATAATTTTTTCATACATGAAAAATTATATTGAAGACTAGTTTAAAAGAGAAATTCATAAGTTAACTGAAGAAGGCCAAGAAACGACAATTGGGACAGTTCTGAAAACCGTCAATGAGGAGAATAAAATAACAATAGAAAGAAAATGAAGAGCAAGAGATACCATCATAGTAAGTCCATGATAATCACATTCTTCTTTCTTAATCAATTTTCACCCAATTATTCTTCTTCTTTGAATAGAAAGGTATAATCAAAATTTGATAACTTTCTCTTTGTCTTCTTTCCAAATCCTATTGTTGTGCATCCTCCCACCTTTCTTATACAATTTATTTCCTTCTACATGTTTACTTTTATGTTTCGTGGGAGCCCTAATCCTATTCGTCTGGACAAACGCCTTTTAAATTTCAAAGAATTGTAACATACTCTATTATTTTTGAGAAATCCCAAGAGACCTAATTAGGGATCAGTTTTGACTGTATTTTATAACTCTGAGCTCTGAGTATAATTATTTGAAATTGATCCATCATAATCTTCTTTTGAGCTATGCAAGTATTTACTCTATGAAAATTCTCTTATGTGTCTGGACCATTTTCTTTTATTTTTATGTGTGATTAGAAATCTTTATTTTCACTATGATGGATGTGAGGAAATTGTGTGAATGTGTGATGTGTGAGGTTCCTGGTCCTTTCTCAGAAATTCTCTTAAAATAAATATTTTATCTTTTAGCATTTTTTATCTTTATTTGAGCATAAATATGGGACCATCTTAAGGTCCTATATTATTTCTATATCTAAAGTTATTAAAGAATACCATAAGTCAAAGAGGAGTACCACCTCTATAAAAACATAGGAGGATTCATATCCTCATAAGGTTTCCATTTCGGTCATGATGAATTCAAGTGTCAATATTTTTGGTGACTCCACTGGGGAGACATTTATTTTCAAGATATTTGAGGCCATGCTTCATATCATAATTGAAGAACCAAAAATCTCCATGGATCAAAGTTTTGAAAAGAAGATTTAGGAAAATTGTTTCTTGTTCTAAATGAAAGGGATTTATAACGATTATTGAAATATGTTTCAACTTTTTTGTAATTTCAAAAATACTCAAGAAGCACCGAAGATTCAGGAGAATGAACTCCCTGGAAACTCCATTAGAAAGACTCATAATGAAGAATTTAATTCATGTCATAATGCTCCTTTAAATTATTTATCAATCCCATCAATGTATTTACAAGACTCAATAAAATGGAGAAATACCCAAAGAAGGAGGCAATTTCATAAAACCCCTTTAAATATACCAGAAGTAGACTTTCAAATGCTCGATATTTCTATTGAAATTTTTTCTACATTCTTTGGGGATGCTTCAGAATATGCAAAGAAACACTTGATTAATTTTACAAGCACATGTTATGATTTAAACCTCACTGAAGACAATGTTATATGAAGATTATTCGTACAAAGTATACGAGGGAATGCTATTGAATGGTATAGTTCATTAATGCCTAACTCCATTACCAACTGAGATGTGTTAGAAGATTCATTTGCAGAAAATTTCATCCCAAAAGTGCATTCATATGTTTTTGATGACTTTTTAAATGTTATTGCCCACCCATCCTCTCCCATATGGAATAAAGATAATGAAGTGACCAATTTTGAACAAGAATATAATCAAAGAGTGGATGAAATTTCTAAGTCAAGTCATGTTGTTGAAGAAGAATATGAAATTTCCAAATTACAAGAAGAAAATTTCATCCTCCAATATACTCCATATGAAGATATTTCAAGCAACAAATTTGAGAATGAAATTGAGGATCCTCCACCAAATACAGAGGAATATTTCAGCATTGTAATAGATGATGAAAAGTATCATGAGCCTTGGAAGCGAGAAAAATTAATGGAAGAAATGGATCTTGAGAAAAATAATGAACAAGATGGCCATTACATGAAGGAAACGTATTTTCAAGACATTGTTGATGAATCAATAATCTTGGACGTGAACGGTGATAAAGAAAGAATGTTATGATTGGAAACTCTCCATCCAATCAAAGGCAATAATATTTTTGAGCAACCAAGAATTGATTTCATTGAATTATGGTTCCAGAGCATTCTTGGAGAAGCAACACAATCAGATCCTCCGCACACCTTATTCAATATTTGTCCAGTACATATTGAGAGTGCCCCTGAATCAATGGTAAAAGTTTTAGTGTGTTCCATAGTGATGGAGTTCATTCCACAAATAACATCAATGCTTGAATGGCTCCATTGGAAATTTGCCTACACCTAAGGTGCCCCTTTATTTCAAGCAAGTTAGGGTAGGTAGATCATGTATGTACATATTTTTGTTCAATATTGCACAATAAGGCAGTCAAAATTGAACGTAACTCCATGAAATAAGAATAATTACAAGAATTTATTTTGAAGATGACTCCGTAACCCAAAGGATAAATTATCTGGTCATGAAGATTTTGGATTCTTGGCAACTCGTGGGGGGTTATCATCCCATAGTTGGAGCCAGTTGTTGAAACACTTTTGTGCTTTTCATTTCCCCCTCCCTTGTTCTATGTTCCCACCTCTTTACACCCTTTCTTTCCCCCCTTTTATATTTTCCCTTTTTTTCCATTTCCTATTTATCCATTCTTTTTCCCTTTCTTGGTTACTATACTTAGCCATTTTCATGTTTGCGGACCTTCAGACCCACAGAATGTCACACTTGCATTCTCGTTCATTTCACCTATGCATAAGTCCACCTTAACACTTAGACTTTTCTTTAATTCATGGGTACGTAGATTCAAATATTTGTCTTCCCTTTCTATAGCCTTCACATTGCACTTCAACTTCCATGTTATACATTTCGACCATCACTTAAATTTTATTCTCATCGTGGATGTCGGGTTCCCAAATGTCCCATTCTTTTGATATTCATGATTCTGACTGATAGCCTTCTATACTTAGTTTCTTTGGATTGCTTATCCAACCACAGGTTTGCGGGTTCACAAAAAATTTCATATTGATCTTCTCTCATCTTCGTCCCCGCCATTACATTGCTTTTCCCAATGTGCAATAAGTGTTATTTAAATGCTAAAAAATGTTCTGCACACTTTGAAAAGCCTGTTATTAATGGCGAATGTCTTGAGAAATACTCATTAAATATTCATTTAATTCTCATTTGTCAGGGGATTAAATTATCATTATCTCTCGAAAATGTTCATTTGTAAATATCATTTAGCCGAATAAATAGTTTTATCAACTTAATGGCATCATCATCTTGACAACAGTTATGTGGTGATACTTTGAATATTTTTGGTCGTGGAGATCAGAATTTCCAGTGTTCAAGAGCATAATGTTATTATTCCTCCCCTCCTACTGCTCAAAGAAATGAGAATGTGATTTGGAAATCTGGGATTTCTCTTGTTTGTTGTGTTCCAGAGGTTTTCAACTGTAAATAAATTGTTGCATGGTATGTTTACAAATACATACCAAATCAAAGGGCTATACAACTCCAAGGACATTCCCCAATTTCTTTGTCGCCTCAAGTTTTCCGTTAAATTTTAAAGCTTCTAGAGCCCACTCTCCCCTCCAAAGGTGAATATTGCAGAGAATTTTTGAAGAAATATAAAAATGGGCTCAACCTCTTACCAGATTACTTGGAGAATCCTACGTCCATACCGGTGGACATAACTAGAATTTAGGTTGACTCTTTGAAGAACCCTTATCAATAAAATGCATGGTTATTCACCAAAATAACAAGTCAGGATAATACTACTTACGTATCTTGGCTGGTTCTATATGTCTTGTATTTCACAGTCCAAGAGAAAGCTATTTTTGATTGGGGTAAGCTCATTTCCATCGAAATTTCTTCCCAATTATCGCATTACAAAAAGGATAGGAAATTCTTTATGGCTTCATATTTGATATTTGTTATTGCACAATGTTACCAATTCCCAAATTTGACTATCAGCAAGAGGCTAAAATGTGAAGCGGACCCTGTTACCCTTTGGTATCAGGCATTATAGAGGCTTGGAAGTCTCTAAAAATATTGTTTATTTTGGTTCGAGAGCGCATGCGTTCCATGAATATATTCAAGCTTAATTTCAAAATAAAGAAGGGTTTTATACAGATGTGGTCATACCATTTGGAATAAAATTTTCAAATATGACAGAGGCAAAGAGGAGAGAAGAAGAGTTACCTTCTCCCACTCGAATTAAACAGTTGAAAGCTTGCTCGATAGAAAAGATTAAAAATCTAAGAGATATTGTTCAAACTTGCAATGAAGTCATAAAAAAGAGAGAAGAATTAATCAAAAGGATTACATAAATAGACTTAGCAAGTAGCAATGGCGAAGTTCAAGATCCCAAATTAATCTTTAATTCATTGTTTATGAACAAACAATAGTTTGATGAACACGTGGAAATATTGAAAGGATTATAGACCTAAAAATTCAAAAGTGTAATTGAGTATGGTGAAGAATATATTGATAATTGGATTATTGATTACTCAAAAAAAAATCAATATATTGAAGAATCAATCCATGGTATTTATCATGATCTAAGAAATTTAGAAGGAGAATTATTTAATATCAAAATTAGACATGAGATAAATGTTGCGCTCATGAAAAATTATATTGAATATCGGTTTAAAAGATAAATTGATAAGTTAACTGGAGAAGGCCAAGAAATGATAGCTGAGACGGTTCCGGAAACCGTCAACAAGGAGAATAAAAGAACAACAAAAAGCAAATGAAGATCATGAGATACCATCATAGTAAGTCCATGTTGATCACATTCTGCTTTCTTTATCAGTTTTCATCAAGATATTCTTCTTCTTTGAGTAGAAAGGTATATAACCGAAATGTGATAACTTTCTCTTTGTCTTCTTTCCATATCCTATCATTTTGAATCCTCCCACCTTCTTCCTTCTATAATTTATTTCCTTGCACATGTTTACTTTTATGGTTTACGGGATCCCTAATCCCAGTCCTTTGGACAAACACCTTTTAAATTTCAAATCATTGTAACAGACTCTATTATTTTTTAGAAATCCCAAGAGAACTAATTCAGGATCAATTTTCACTGTATTTTATAACTCTAAGCTCTGAGTATAAAGTATTTGAAATTGATCCATCATAATCTTCTTTTGAGCTATGAAAGTATTTACTCTATGAAAGTTCTCGTATGCGTCTGGACCATCTTGTTTTATTTTTATGTGTGATCAGAAATATTTATTTTAACTATGATGGATGTGAGGAAATTGTGTGCAATGTGTGATGTGTGAGGTTCCTGGTCATTTCTCATGAATTCTCTTAAAATAAATATTTTATCTTTTAGCATTTTTTATCTTTCTTTGAGCATAAAGATTGGACCATCTTAAGTTCCTATATTATTTCTAGATCTAAAGTTATTAAAGAATACCATAATCCAAAGAGGAGTACCACCTCTATTAAAATGCAAGAGGATTCATATTCTCGTGAGGTTATCATTTCGGTCCTGACGAATTCAAGCGTCAACAAGGACGTGGTTTGATCCATGGAAAATCCTTCCTTAGGTTAGAAACCCTAGTATAGAAGTGTAGAGGAAGGCAACTGAGACGACAATGGATGGCTTGCCTATCTGTTTCCCCAAGTTGTCCCTAATAGGGTGGGACTTTCCCTTCGTGAGAGTTTGAGCAGTGAAATTTTGGCATCATTTTCGGGGATAAATTCCATTCCTTGGGTATAGGAAGTTTGTCTTCAACAAAATTTATGATGAGTAGGATCAATGGTTTTTATTAGGTTTACTCATCCGACTCTAATTGACTCTCAAAAAATAACCCTTAAAAGTACAAAATGCAACAATTACCAAGTCTTTATGAAATATACCCTTTTAAGAAAAAAAAATAGTTTAATGATAATCAGCTTTGAGAGAGAATACATCTAGAAATGATAAATGGTAACCATATTCAATTCACTATCCTCATCCTCATGATTTTCATATATGGTTGAGTTTAAGGCTTATAGTGATTAACTTAGTGTTGGGATAGATATGTACATACTCCTTTGGGATTCTTATATTGTTTTCCAAAAGGATAAGATATTTAGATTATATACAAACTTTTGACTTGTGTGAAGGGCCTATCTCATTAGCATGGAAAATTTTAGGGGCTAAATTTTTCCCATGGGCTAATTTTCCATGTTTTTTTTCAAAAAACTATTTGTCAAGTTCCATTTTATTTGCCCAAATTGTATAACATAAAAGTATTTTCTCTAAAAATCATCAAAATTTTCTAGAAACTATATAGAATCCTTAGAAATTTTAATATTTTTAGAAAAATATTTTCAAACATTTTATAGTTGGAATTTTAAGATTTATTAAGATTCACCAAGGTCTTTACACTTTAAGATAAGTATAGATCCTTAAAAGTTTCCCTACAAGTCATTAGGTTCCACCTCATGCCATGAGATGGAAAGGGGGGAGGGTGATGTTGGGAATCGCCCCCTCCTCCCTTTACCTTGTTTTATGATATAAAGCAAGGTAAAGGAAGAAAGGGGAGATGCCCAACATATCCTTGTAGTGGAGCTGCTACAAGGAGAAAGACCTGGGCGAATATGGGGAAATCACCACATTTGGAAGTTCTTAAGGGAGCCACACATGAGATTCAATTTGGTTAATGAAGAGTTGGTTTTGTTCCTTGTTTTTTGTTGATTTTGCTAGTTGGTTAGTTATCTGGTTTTGGGAGAGAAGAATATGAAAGAATTGGATCTTGTTGAATTGAGATTTCAAGGTTTTTATCCGAGAATGGAGACTGTTGAGAACTTGATTTGTGGATTTGTTAGTACCTAGAAGATCCTTAATAATTAGTTCAGAGTCTCCAAGAACAATTAGTTCATGAAGTTTTTTGGATCTTGCAATTTGTATCCCCATGTAAACTGCTAGGCTTTCTTCTTTAATACTGGTGGTGTTTTCAAGCCCCCAAGAGTAATCCAAGATCTTTTGTCCATCAGAGTCTGTGATGAATCCCCCCGCACCTGTCGCCCCTATTCAATTTATTTTTTTAAATGTAAATTTGGAAAATAAAATAAAATTGATTAATAAATAAAATATTACTTTTCGATTTGCAAAATAATTTGAAGTTTTGTGTTCATGACAATACCAGTGATCGGGGCAACTGTTTCAGTTAAGTCACAATTTTAACTCCAAAAATAAGAAGGGTGCTACCGGTAGCATCATTTTTTTATTTGAGGGTCAATGTTTTGCAATGGTATTGGTTGTCAAGGAAATGATTTCAAGAAAGTCGCAATTTTAACCACCCTGCAAAAAATGGGTGCTATCGGTTGCACCATTTCTTGAAATGGGGGTTGATTTTGGTGTTTTTGACACCAAAATACGAGTTTTTTGCACTAGAGTTCTCATTTTGAGGTCATTTTTCTCGTTAAGTTAGTATATTTGGTATTAGAGGTTTGTTGTGCAAATTGTCCTATATAATGGAGCCCCTCCTATGTACTTTCTATATATTGTGACACACTCACTCTTGGATTGTTGACACTAGAATAAAACTAAAGGGAGAGTGAATGTTTCCTCTATACAATGTAGGGATTTTACCATTGTACATTTAGTGTTGATATTTTATGTGTTGTGATATGAGTTTAGTCTATTTGTATATTAGACTATCATCCTTAGATGTTTAATATTGTTGCTAAAAGATTTCAAGGTATTTAAGCATTGGTTGCGCAAGGAATAAACATGGCCTTTGATATTGATCTTGAGAGCATGATTATTTCCACAAAAAAAAGCATATTTTACCAATTATGGTGGTTCCATTGCATCCAAAGCAATCAATTTGGCCAATATTAACTTTCATTTCGAGCAATTTGGCTACAATATGCTCTAGATTTGAGCATTTCAACTTGCCCAATTGGAGATATTAGTTGCAAATTTCTATCTCTGACAATTATAATTATTTGCATATTTGAAAGCTACCATTGCATCCAAAGAGGTCCAATTAGATAAAATAACATATAATTTCATTAAAATTGGCATTTTTTCCCTTTAGATATGAGTTTTTCAAATTGGTCTATGGGGATTGCAATTTGTTTTTGAAGCTAGTGTTTAAAACTATGCCAACTTTTGCTTATGAAGTCTGTTTTTATGCCATTCATTGCAAATTATGTATTTTTGAGTTCTCTTCACAAGTTTGTAAGTGGTTTTAGTAAAATTTATTGTTTGATGTTGTTGATTTTCATTTGTTTCCAAAAAAATGGGCACATACCTAATTTTGGAAACTTCCAGGAAGTATAACTTACTCATAATTTAATATTTTTGAGAAATTTTTTAATTGCATTTCGTTTTTCCAAGATGACCTCAATGGTGCAAATATCATTCAGTGTTGAGGTCATTTTGGAGTAGATTCCTCATATTTTGAATTTTTTGGCTCAAAGTGTTCTTTGGCTCAAATTTCTTTCTATTGATATTTTATAAATTTCAATGATGGCATATTTTATTGATGTAATGGTCTTAATGCAAGTAAATAATAACTTGCAGTAAAAAATTGGCATGTTGTTCAATGAACTATGTTCTCCTCAATCATACATAGTGACTTTTGTAGAGGAGAATCGAGCTTTCAAGGCTGCAATTTTTCAACTCTTGTCAAAAATATCTGATAATTAAACACTTGTCATGTATTTGCAAGAAAGGATTTTCAGTTTAGAGAAATATCTTGTAGATTTTGAGATCAAGCTTGGTTCACTTGATAAATTAGAGATGACATATCAACAATCATGCACCAATACTTCATATTCTTGTCTAGAGTGTTATAATGCTAGGGCATTGTCTTCCTCCACTTATTTTCATTCTAGTGATGATGTACAAGTTGATGTATTTGACAATTTGAGAGACACACACTTGGTTTTGGTTCCAAATTACTCTTGCACATGGGCTATAGTGGTGGTGGTTTAGGAAAGCATGGTTAGGGTATTGTTCACTTGATTGAGGTTGTGTCATGGTCATTTCATCAGGGCATTGCTTATGGTTCTACTTCTCCTTAATTTTGGGAACAAAATAAGGTTTGTTCTCCATATACATGTACATGTTCATCAAATGAAGAGCACTCCAACCCAATTTTTAAGGGGAAATTTAGCTCTTTTTCTAGGGACTGAAAATTAGTTTCTAAGCCCTCTACTGAATCACCCTCTATGCTAAAGAAGAAGAGGCATTTTCTTGGTTCAACTCCCACCATCCAATTTTATAATGGGTGGATTGATGATCATTCATTGAGGCACCTTCAATGCTCTTTCCTCAAATCTACAAACATGGTTCTTCCATTGCTTGTGAGCATTTTTCATGTACCAACTCTTCTACATTATAGTAGATTTTGCTTCCTTTGTGAAGCATGATAATCTCATTTGATGGAAAAGTTATTTGGTGCTTTGTTTTTTCACTATGCATTGTTCATGTTTTGTATGGTGTATTGGAGTACTTATTGAACTTGTGGATCATTGTGTATTCATGTTCATGTTCCTAGTTGAAACATCCCTATTAGTCAGGGACACTTCATCCTGTTGGTTAACTTTTAAACCCAACATACTCTTTACCATCTTTCATGAGAGATTGTCCTTTGACACATTGATTCTTGATAGAAGAAAGGTCTCCCTTCCTTTCAAATTTAACAAGATATTTTATGTTGTCAACCTTTTCATTGATTCTTGACATTGCAAGGTCTCCCTTCCTCGCAACTTTACCAGAACCTTATTGCATCTTGGTGATGGATTCCTCATTATTCCACTTGTAGTGTGTCCTTAATGAAAGCACTTTGCAACTTGTTAATGATGTTGGATGTTGTCATTAAGGGGGGATATTATTTAATGTCATCTTCCTTTGATCGTGTTCTCATTCCTCTAGTTAACATTAAGGGGGAATGTTAGAATGTGTAATGTCATTTAGTGACCACATGTGTGCATTTTATGGATACATTAGACAAACTACTTAGAACATTATGTTTCATTGTAGTCTTAATAGAATCATGAAACTAATATAGAACATTCTTGGGTAGTTAGAGACACAATCTTATTCTTGTGTTAAGTTGTTATGAGATCTTAATATTGTAGATATTGTCAATTTCTATTTGGAAGGGAGTTGAGAGAATCTCTCCATGTGGTTAAAGGTTTGTTGTGCATCTTCTCCTATATAATGGATCCCCTCCTATGTACTTGATAAATATTGTCTAGAGTGTTGACACTAGAATAAATCTGAAGGGAGAGTGATTGGTTCCTCTATAGAATGTGAGGTTTTTACCACTATACATCTAATGTTGATCTTTCAATGTGTGATTTACTATGAGTTTAATATAATTATATATTAGATTATCATCCTTAGATGTCTAATATCATTGCAAAATTCTTTCATGGTATCAGAGCACTAGTTGTGTGATAAATAAAACATGGCATTTGATCTTGATTTGGAGAGCATGCTTATTTCCATAACTTTTAAGCATCTTTTCCCAATTATGATGGTTCTATTGCATCCAAATTGGTCAATTTAGCCAAGATCAACTTTTGTTTTGTGCAATTTGTAGTTATGATATGCTCCATATGTAAGCATTGGTTACAGAGCTCTAGATCTCACTTTTGATTAATTTTATACAAATTCTGATGTTATTGATGTATCCAACGTAGTCCAATCAACCAAGATCACAACCTATTTCATTAAAATTGGTCTTTATTTTCTCAAATGCCGAGTTTTTCAAATCAGCCTATAGAGATTGCAATTTGATTTTGAAGCCAATATTTAAAACTTCTCTAACTTTTAGTACTTTTTTCATGCCTTTTTGTAGAATGTGTATTTTTTTAGTTCTCACCATAGTGTTGTAAGTGGTTTTAGTAAATTTTGTTGTTTGATATTGTTGATTTGCATTTCTTTCCAAAAAACCAGACACAAATCCCATTTTAGAAAGTTCGAGGAAGCATAACTTTATCATTTTTTAAATATTTTGAGCAAACATTTTATTTTAAATTGCATTATTTTCTAAGAGGAGTTTAATGGTGCAAATATCATTAAGTATTGAGGTCTTTTTGAGAAAATTCCTCCTATATTAAATTTTTGGGCTAAAAAGTGTTTTTTTGGCTTAAATTTATTTTTGTTGATATTTTATAAAGTGTACTTATGTATGCATGTGTTAATGTAATAGTCTTAATGAAAGTAAAAAATAATTTGCAAGCCAAAAATGACATGTTCAATGAACAATGTTCTCTTCAATAAGATGTAGTAACTTTTGTAGAGGAGATTCAAGATTTTAAGGTTGTAAATTCTCCACTCTTACCACAAATATTTGAAAGTAAATAGGAGAAATATGAAGAGTCTTAGGTGATAGGAAGAGTAACATGTTGCAAAAGATCAATTGTCATTCATTTCATAATCAATTTGTAAAATATGAGAGTCTTAGGTGATATAAAGAGTGACCCTGTTGAAGAAGACCAACAGTCATTCATTTGTGAAATAATCAATTGTGGAGTTACAATTCTACCTGGCATGTCAGCGGTATCAAAACCAGGTTACAATTGTGGAGTTACAATTCCTCTGATCGATTGTGGAGTTACAATTCCTCCTTTCGCCTCGCAAGAAGAAAACGCCCCCTGCCTGCCAGTCCCTTTGCATTCCATTCCTCTGATCATTTCCTGTGTGTTAATCTATGGACAATGAGCATAGGAGAAGCACCTTCAAGTTTTTGGAGGTTGGTCGAAGAAGATCTAAAGAATGCCAGTAATCCAATACACTCTTCAAAATTTTGTGGCAGACATGACATCAAGAAACCCTGTGAGAATTGACCCGAAACTCCATTTGTTGTACATATTTCCCAGAGTCATCGGCGGAGTGTTTTTGCTTTGGTCTTGGATCTATTTTTGTCTTGGGTTTAACATTTGCATTCACCCAAAGTGTTGAAAGCCCAGTGTTGTTTTGTGTATTAGAATGCCACATTTAAGCACTTCTTTATTTTTTTAATTTTTTTGAGCATTGCAACATCCTTGCATTTATTATTATTGACAAATTCGATTATTTTTACTAGTAACAATGGAATTAATAATATTAATATTGATAATATTACTTTTATAAATTTTAGTGGTTTCTTATCAAGAATATTTCTGTTTGCATGAAATATTGTATCCATTTTCTACATATTCTTCATTGTTTATGACTCCACAAACCAAACCTTAAATTCTTTGAAGGGGCCTGATTTCCATATTCCTCTAGCTAGAGTGTAAAGATGCATTCATTCATCTCTATCATGGGCATGGTGCTCACTGGTAAAGAGAATTACCAAGAATGGTATAGAAAAGTTAAAAGCACTTTGATCTTCAATGACTTGTGGAATGGTATTTGTGAAGCAACAACTTATAGTGAAGAAGATTCCAAATCAACTGTCATAGAAGCACAACCGAAGACTAACAAACTGACCATTACTACATCAAACAAAGAACGTGCCATATGAAAGGAAAAAGACCAGAAAGACTCTCAGAACTAGAACTCATACAAATGTTGGTGAAGTTGTTTGTCACATACACACTGCGGAAAAAATAAAATTTTCTCTTTTCCTCAAGGGATAGAATCCCTGAATTCCTACGGGGGGCTAGCACAAGCTATCTCTTCCCTTATCCACCTCCATGTGAATTTTGTTTATGACCACAGGCCAAGACAAGAGGCACCTTTTGCATTTTGCGACTCAGCGATGCAAGAGAGTCAAGTCTTTCGACTCTTCAAACCCCGAAACCCAAAATCTTACCTTCAATGAGATCGATGGTTGCGAATCTCCCCCTGATCTGACGGTCCTGGTCGTATCGGGATTTCGGTAACCGGGAGTTCGAAATGCAACGACCCAAACCACCGGTCACTCCATTCCTTGAACTCCGATACGCGAGTTCTTGTACAAGATCCAATGATCCTCAATGATTTGGATCCAACGGTCCAGATCTTTTCGGAGTTTCGTGAACCAGGAGTTCACGATGCAGCGACTCCAATTCTCTTGTCACTCCAATCCCCGAATTCCGATATGGGAATTCGTGTATGAGATCAATGACCCTCATTGATCTGGATATAACGGTTACTATCCCTCCTGAGCTTAAGGGTGTTGAAAGACACTCAGTCTTAATCACGCGTTGAGTTTTCGTATACCAGGATTTCACGACTTGCAAAGACGAGGGGTCTTTCCCTCTGGTTTCCCAGATGCCAAAATGCCGAAACTTATTCACACTAAATCGGCTCATCCACAGAGTGCATCGGGGTTTCGTATACCGGGATTTCGCGACTTGCGAAGACGAGGGGTCTTTCCCTCTCGTTTCCTGAATGCTAAAACGCCGAAAGTTATTCACACTAAACCAATGGTCCAGATCACTCATGGATCAACGACCACTATCACGTCGTAATTTCGCGAATCTTGAGTTCATGCGGTCTTACCCTTTGACCACTCCAAGTTGTGAGTCTTAGAAATTCTACCCAACTGCCATGTGTCCTGTGTCGATGGATGGTTCTGAATACTTCGGTACTTTCAGGACTTTGACGAGTCCTCTCTCCCCTGCATGCACTAGGTTAAACCTTGTGTGCCTTTTCTGGATTCGATGGTTATCGGTCCCCTATGCTTGATCTGACGATTCAGATCTATTATCCTGCGCACTCTTCTCTGGTTGTCTGGACGTAGGCTCCAATGGTTCATATTTTCTCCTAAAAATCAGTGATTCACCCTTCAGGACTTTGGGGAAATCCTCACCTCTATTTCCCCGAATTGAACCAACAATTCAGATTCAATTTTTATCACGGTCTATTTGTCACTCTTGATCTTTCATACGCTCTGAAACCTCCAAAGGGTTTCTCGACCTCTACACTCCATGTAGGGTTCTTGCACACAACGGTGCAATCCTTCCTGAGCTTTTCTAGGACTTAAGGAGTTCTGGGTTCGGTTTGCCTCACAGAGAGCCTGTTCCGATCTAAACTACCTCTCCTGAGCTTAACAAACTTTGTCCTCCAAGGGACTCTAAACAATTAGGAGGGTTGGCATGCGTACATGAAACTGTGTCCGGGGTTGACGAACACACAATTCATGACTCTGGCTTATGCCTCCACAGGACACAAGCATTTACGAGTATAAAATCATCTCCTAACCATATAATTTCTTACTAGCCTAGTTATACAATCAAGAAGAAATAGGGGAGATACAGTATATCCATTAAGAAATATGCACAATTCCTGAAATATACACAGTATAACCAATTCATACACAATTATGGCTAAATTACACAGGGTAGGAAATCGCTTATCTATTATAGGTTGCCGCCAACCAACTGACTGTGGGTGTTCATCCTTCCACCCAACCATAGGCTCAAAGGCATTCATTCTTGGCACTCTAGACACCCCCGTGACAAGCCATGATATCACCAGGGAGTCCTCACAGTTCTAAGGAGTTATGTCCCTGTCCCAGCTTCTACTCGGGTCCTGTTCTCTACAACTTAGAGTTTTCTCTCTCAATTATGGCCTCGGTGAGGTTTCTCAGATGCTCCTCGGCATCAAGCTCACAGCCTTCAGTTCATATCTTGCTGGAGAGCTCTGTGCATCTCCCTTGCGAGCTTATGATCTTTTTGTCTAGTGTATCCTCTTTTGTGTGTATCCCTCTTACCTTGGAAGTTTTGTTGACCTATCATGTTCCTTCTATCAGAAGGAAGCTCAGGTCTGCAGGTCCCTGTGGTACTTCGAACTGATAGCCCATGTTTCCATTCATGGGGGTGGTTAATAATTCAACCACCAATCCTTTCTTCATTAACTGATTTCTCTCCTTGTGATCCAAATGAGGTTGTCATCCTCATCAAGGGAAATTTGGGGTTATTTTTCATAATGAACCCTCTCTTACAGTTTTCACATTCTTCCTCTAGTGATATCATGGCCAGTACTTTCAAGGCTTAAGCCCCACAGTTAGTTATTGGAAACTCAAACAATAATACATTTACATTGTCCTCATGCATTAGCATGGTAATTCCTATTTTATGATTAATTACAAATTGGGGGAAACAGGGTGTTACAATTCACTCCCCCTTAAAGGAACATCGTCCTCGGTGTTCTTTCTCAAAAACACCTGTCATGCCTTTCTCATTCAGCCACTTCAAAAGTCTTGACCTTCATCCTTTGTCAAGTCCTCTTTCAGGATCTTAGTCTTCATCATCTGCCTTCAATAATTCTTGGACAACAAGCACATTAATCACAATTTTGTGCGAAAACATATTACTGTTGTTCAAAATTCAAAAGGAAATTTTCATAATCTTAGCACAATACTTATCTGTGTAGTTTGTGGATCTGTATCCACATGGTAGTTTTTTTTATCCATGCTCATCGCTTTCCTTGACTTACCCATTGGGTGCATGATTCCAATTCATAGTTCACAAGAGATATCATGATTTCATCTTCCTTTCCAAGGTTTTTCTGCATGGGAAACTACCCACTGTGTGCATGATCCCAATAGTTTACAAGAATTATTAAGGTCTCCTCTTCCTTGCAGTCACTCACCCTCCAGGCCTAGGCTCAGGCATCCCCTTCACTGTTATATAGTCCCTCAAGTGATCCATCTTTCCCTGCCAAGGCTTTCTCGCATAGGAAAATTTTAGAGACTCTATCGAGTCTTACAATCAAGGTGTCCCTCAGACTTGCTCTATCAAGGCGTACCTCCGGCTTGTGTTACCTCAACACAATAATTTTCAGGCGATCATGGCTTATCACGGGGTTTTCATGGCTCAGCAGTAGCCTTTTTTTTCATCATCTTCAGCTTTGACAGCCTTCATTTGTTCCTTTTGGATAGATCTTTTCTCCTCACCTGTGTCACAGGTATACAACATTCATGAGACATCATTATAAATTCCAACTTTCATAATTTTTATTGCAAATCTGTCACCCATCGATTTTTTCCAATCTCTTCTTTTATTTTCAGATATGTTCCATACGAAACCAGATTCAAAATTATGGGACTTTCCTTCCCATAACATTTTAGCTCAGCAGGAAATCAGTCTTCCTTATGGGCTTACAGCATTTCCATATCCAAGACTCTTTCTTCCTGCAATCATTCCTCAGGTAATCAAATTGTTAGTTCTCATGCACATACATTTTTATCGCACCTTTTCAACTTTATCACAACAATTTCATAATTGTGCATACTAACAATCAAATTCACTTTCTCAAAAGGAAATACCATTCCTCATAGTTTGGCTCAGTAGGAAATCGGTCTTTCCTATGGGCTTACTTCACTGCCATATCCATGACCCTTTGCTTCCTGCAATTCATTCTTTCCACAACCAAACAAATTGTTAGTCTCATCTCAACATACCAAACTTTTCAAAACGTAATTCAACATTTCAAAGGATTTTAAAAAATGTGTCAATATCCATGGCCACATTCATATCCAAATGCACTCTTGCATTGATTTCAAGTTTGTCACACTTTATGACAGGTTATTGGCCATGGGGTGTTGGAATTTATCCAACCTTTTCCTCATATGGTTTATTCGTTTTATTTCATTCTTACAACAGGACCATACTGCATGCTATAGGCTAATCACAATCCCAAATCAATACACATGAACTCAAAATTTTCACATGAATGCCTTTACGCATTCCATGATTGTCAATGCATTCATGACATATCAATTCATGAATTCTTCCAAGGGTTACAAATAGTGTTTACTACCAAAGGTTCATACCTCCATCATTCTGGTTCTTCGTCCTGAGTCATACCTTACTTGGGTATCCAAGGAATACAACTGCCTTTCAATTTTATGCATAACACTAAGACAATAAAATATTTCAGAAGGGGTTCTTACCAAATCCCTTCATACCTTGTGCCACACAGGCACGGATATCTTTATATCGTTTCTTGGCTGCTAGCACCCTCTTTCTTATTTTTACCTCATCACCAGTGCTTTATGGGGACTTTTACAACCCTGTCAACAATCTTTCACTCACAACCTTCTCTTGGTCATTCTCTGTTTGAGGTTGCCCATCATTGGCATCTGTCTTCCTCAATAG
>JASDQU010101832.1:703219-716416 GCA_032191745.1 Picea mariana
TTTTTATTAGCGTACCAGCTTTCCTATCCAAGGGAAAATATAATACGCAGTGAGGAAAGAGTTGAGGACTCTCCCCTTCTTCCAACTCTTCCTACATTGCTTGGGACTTTTCATCCCAACCGAGTTATCTCTAAGGCCTCACTGTCTCTTCTCTACTTTTGCAATTCTACTCCCTATTGGGATCTTCCTGCTCTTTTCCTTGAGCCGCCTTGGTTAGGCCTCACCCTAACCCTTTTTGGGATACCGCAACATTCTTTAATAGAAACTCTTTGCTCATAATGAATCATGAACATGTGCATCCTACACACTTCCATTTGATTATCAGAATGGTCAATATTTAGTTGTTAGTCTTCTATTAATTACATGATTCTTTCAAAATGGAATCTAGGATTCTTATATGTGGACAGGCCTTGCAGCCCATTGTCCAACCTTCAACAATTTTTAGGGTTGTGACTTTGTTCCTCTAATAGAGTCCTTATACAATTCCTCCACCGGGAACTCCTTCGGTATGCAACTTCCTTGTTGCATATCCATCACTATCTGTGATGGCCTCAAGCTCGAATTAGCTTCATCTTGTTAATAAGCATTCTTTAAGGGACATAGACATACCTTTCTGGTATGTGTTCCAAATTATGCATCAGCACATGTTGTAGGTTTTTCCTAACTTACATCCACGATGTACTTAGCTATACTCATAATCATAAGCCTGTGTGCAGTTGCCATAGGTATATTTTACAGCCCACGTGCATCTTTACTGTTAAGATCAGTCAATTCAAATTCATTCACAATCCTTCTCATGTGATGCTCAAAGGCGTAATCATTTGTCTCTTATTATGACAAGAGAGAATCTTTGCTCATTTACCCTTTCATCTAATTATATTGGTACTTCCTAAGGAAATGGAATGCATTCCCCTCAGGCTATTATTTGGAACAGAACTTTCATGACTCCCCAGAATGGAGTCAGCTATGCCTCCATAGTATTCACTTAATCTGGACAAGAGCAATACTTGCTTCACGTTTCACTCATTAGGGCAATCATATTGGGCCTCTAGTATACTTATACTCTTACATCATACATGTGCATTACTTGCACGTTGAATATCATTCATACCTTATCGGTATTAATATCAGGCTTCCTATTATGAAGCTTCACAATGCATTAAACTCATGCACTCAAGTACAATTGAACACAGCTAAGTATTCATCATACTAGTTCACACCTTCTCCTCACGTGACCACTGACGGTGACCGTGATCTGAACTAAAAGGCGCTTCGCATTTCACGATTTCGGGATTCCTATTGCAAGGAAATTTGGTTCCTTGATCCCCTAAATTTGAAAACATGAAATACCAAGGCTAAGGATTTCTCAGCTCTTTTATTCACATGACCCTTCGCTCGGGACCTGGGGTCAACTCCTAGACACACGTCAGGATCTCGTGTTTCGAGGAATTCACGGACAATGCTCCACCGTTTCCCAAAATTCTAATCCACGAGGGTCTGGCAACGTAGATCCTATGGTCCAAATCTCTCTGCTAATCAACGATCCTGATCAAATCCTGGCTTTCCACCTTTTCGGATTCTGGCGGAGTCTTCACCTCCTAACTCCCGATTTCGAATCCCCAAAATGTGTATGCGTCAGATCAATGATCCACTGCCTGTCTCGATCCAACGGCTCAGGTTGGATGTCGAGATTTCATGACATGCGACTTCTCAAAACTTTTCCCATTGACTTATAAACCTCCGACTCCTGAAGATCCGATTACACCGGATCTACGGTTCAGGTCATCCGCTAACCAATATCCCTGATTGAATCGATGATTTACCTTGTGCGACTTTGGGAAAGTCTTCGTTTCTATTTTCCCAATAGCTGAAACCTTGAAGCTCTGGATCAACGACTCTCGTTGATTCCAATCTAACGGATACTATTCCTCCTAAGTTTGTGAGTGATGAGAGGTTATCATCCTTATGTTCTCTGTTGATCTACTAGATCTAACGGTTCACAGAATTTCGGTATTCCTCCCTCCGAGAATTCCACCGTCCGTTCATATTTTCAATGACTTCCAACCACGAACTTGGCATCAACTCTTCTAGAATCAACCTCTGTGTTCAACCTCCGTAGCTTTCAAACTTTAACACAATCTTGTTTCTATATGCACTCCTTGTGCTCTATATGCACACTCGGCATACAAAATTTCCCCGCTATCTTTTCTGAGCTTTTAAGTTACTTACAGGACTAATATCATAGCCATAAATGATATGGATGTTACCCTCTCTTTATGGGAACAACCAACAAGGGTCACTCTTGGGAATTAGCAATAGTCCCAAAGGACTCCTCTTAATCTTGTTTAAACAGATTATCCTTGTTGTCGATTCTAACCATTATAGGTCAGATAATCTGACCCTACATATTTTCATCAGTCCTCTCAATTGTGAAGAGTTATATGCTCAAGGTTTAGTCTTTTAATAATGCAGTAATTATAAATTTCTAAGGATCCTACCATTCCTTTCCAAATTTCCTAAATCATGAAGGAGTTCTTCATGAGGATCTTAATTCTTCCATAACCAGCCATCTCAATTGCAAGAGACTCTACCTGCTTTAGTAGGTAGCCATCGTCACACTATACCAGAACAACTCAGTTCATGTCCCTTTTCTGGCTCGTGTAGCTTCATAGCACAATTTATTCCACCTATGTTATTCATACTCAGGTATTATCAGTAATATTGATCAGTGCACCCCTACTCCTATAAGAGTAGTTATCATTTTGACAAAGGAACAATATAATTCCTTTGCTGGAATTCCGTAGAAATTCCCAAATTACAGTTTCATTCAGCAATCCTTCTCCTTAAAGAGAAAATGTAGATAAAAATATCTCCTTACGTGACTCGTACATGAGCCCAAGCATACCAAGTGTTGTAACCATGCTCTGATACCAATTTGTCACATACCCACTATGGCAAAAATAGAATTTTCGCTCTTCCTCAAAGGATAGAATCCAAGAATTCCTACGGGGGCCTAGCGTAGGCTAGCTCTTCCCTTATCCACCTCCATGTGAACGTTGGTTATGACCACAAGCCAAGCTAAGAGGCGCCTTTCACATTTAACGACTCAATTATGCAAGAGAGTCAAGTATTTCGACTCTTCAAACCCCGAAACCTGAAATCTTACCTTCGATGAGATCGACGGCTCCGAATCTCTCCCTCATCCGACGGTCCTGGCCGTATCGGGATTTTGGTAACCTGGATTTCGAAATGCAGTGACCCAAACCACTGGTCACTCCATTCCCCAAACTCTAATACATGAGTTATTGTATAAGATCCAACGATCCTCAATGATTTGGATCCAATGGTCCAGATATTTTCAGAGTTTCCTGAACCGACAGTTCACGATGCAGCAACTCCAAATCTCTTGTCACTCCAATCCCTGAATTTTCATATGGGAATTCATGTATGAGATCAATGACACTTGTTGATCTAGATATGATGGTCATTATCCCTCCTGAGCTTAAGGGTGTTGAGAGACACTCATTCTTAATCGCGCGTCGGGGTTTCGTATACCGGGATTTCACGACTTACGAAGATGAGGGGTCTTGCCCTCTGGTTTCCCAGATATGGAAACGCTGAAACTTATTCACACTAAATCGACTCATCCACAGAGCGCATCGGGGTTTCGTATACCGAGATTTCACGACTTGTGAAGACGAGGGGTCTTGCCCTCTGGATTCTTGGATGTCGAAACGTTGAAAGTTATTCACACTAAACCGATGGTCCAGATCACTCATGGATCAACGACCACGATCACATCGTGCTTTTGTGAATCGTTAGTTCGTGCGGTCTTACCCTTTGACCACTCCAAGTTGTGAGTCAGGGAAATGCTACCCAACTGCCACATGCCCTGTGTCGATGGACGGTTCCGAATACTTCAGGACTTTCAGGACTTTGACGAGTCCTCTCTCCCCTGCATGCACCATGTTAAACCTCATGTTCCTTTTCTAGATCCGACGACTATTGGTCCCCTGCACTCAATCTAACAATTCAGATCTATTATCCTACGCACTCTTCTCTGGCTGTCTGGACGTAGGCTCCAATGGTCCATATTTTCCCATGTGAATCGATGATTCACCCTTCAGGACTTTGGGGAAATCCTCACCTCTATTTCCCCAAATTGAACCAATGGTTCAGATCTGATTTTGATCACGCTCTATTTGTCACTCTTGAGCTTTCATACACTCTGAAACCTCCAAAGGTTTTCTTGACCTCTGCACTCCATGCAGGGTTCTTGCACACAATGGTGCGATCCTTCCTAAGCTTGTCCAGGACTTGGAGTTATGGGTTCGGTTTGCCTGGCAGAGATCCTGTGCTGATCTAAACTACCTCTCCTGAGATTAACAAACTTCATCCTCCAAGGGACTCTAAATAATTAGGAGGGTTGGAATGCATACATGAAACTGTGTCTGGGGTCGACGAACACACAGTTCGTGACTCTGGCTTATGCCTCCACAGGACACAAGCATTTACAAGTATAAAATCATCTCCTAACCATATAATTTCTTACTAGCCTAGTTATACAATCAAGCAGAAATAGGGGAGATACAGTATATCCATTAAGAAATATGCACAATTTTTGAAATATACATAGTATAACCAATTCATACACAGTTACGGCTAAATTACACAAGGTAGGAAATCACTTATCTATTACAGGTTGTCGCCAACCAACTGACGGTGGGTATTCATCCTTCCACTCGACCATAGGCTCAGAGGCATTCATTCTTAGCACTATGGCCACCCCTGTGCCAAGCCATGATATCACCAGGGAGTCCTCACAGTTCTCAGGAGTTATGTCTCTGTCCAAACTTTTGCTCGGGTCCTGTTCTCTGCAACTCAGAGATTTCTCTTTCGGTTATGGCCTCGGCGAGGTTTCTCAGATGCTCCTAGGCATCAAGCTCGCAGCCTTCAATTCGTGACTCATTTGAGAGCTCCACGCATCCCCCTTGCAATCTTAGACTCTTTTGTCTGGTGTCTCCTCTCCCATGTGTATCCCTCTTACCTTGGAAGGTTTTCCAACCTATCCTATTCCTTCTATCAAAAGGAAGCTCAGGTTTGTAGGTCCCTACGGTACTTCGGGCTGACCACCCATGTTTCCATTCATCGGTCCTTTCTTCATTAACTAATTTCTCTCCTTGGGATCCGAAGGAGGTTGTCATCCTCATCAAGGGAAATTTGGGGTTATTTGTCATAATGAACCCTCTCTTATATTTTTCACATTCTTCCTCTAGTGATATCATGGCCAGTACTTTTAAGGATTCACCCCCACAGTCAGTTATTGGCAACTCAAACAATAATACATTTACATTGTCCTCATGCATTAGCATGGTAATTCCTATTTTATGATTAATTACAAATTTGGGGAAACAGGGTGTTACACTCTTCAACCTAGAGTTGAAGAATCATGACCCTATGGATTTAGCTTATGAAATGAGATCCATAATGCATGGAATTAATACCAATGGGATGAAGATAGACCTCTCTCTCGTAGATTTTATTAAGATCCTATACCCTACATATTTTTACTACCTTGAATCTCTTGCAAGCTAGTGATCAAATAAAATCCATCTCATTTGACATTTTGGTGGAGAAACTTGGAGACCATGAGAAAGAAATCCTATGGAAAGAAGTCATCCCATTCCACCGGTGAGAGTGTCTTGCACAGAAGGGGAAGAGTCAACCACATGATTCTTCTAGAGGAGAAGGCAACAAAAGAGGACGTGGAAGAAAGAATTTCAGAGGTAGGGGGTAGACACAACCAAGGAAAGAGATGGAAGAATGACTATAGAGTCCCATGGGAGAAGATCAAAGAAGACATATAGAATCAGAAAGAAGACAACGGTAAAAATTTAGAACCAACCAAAGTTAAAGCACCTGAATTTTTTCATTACATTGTTTCCCATACCTAGCCTAACAATTATGATGGGTGGCTTGATGATTGGTTGTTGTGATGTCAATTTTTGTGTAATTAATATGTCTAAATATATATTGCCCACTCGGAGAAAGAAGCATTGCAAAAAAACATTTTCTCTAAAATTTACCCGCCCCATATGGAGAGGTGAGAAGATCTTGAGTATAGAAGTCTTTCTCAACTTGCTTTGGATTGTACTATCAATGTGGAGGCTAATATACAACTAGATTTTAAGATCAATACATTCCATCATTACTATGAAAAAACATTCCATCGGAGTAAATTTCTCTAGTGGACGTAGCCCACACTGGGTGAACCACGTATATCTATGTCCCTATTGTATTGTGTATCTTTTGTGTTTTATTTCTGCATTTGTTTTCTTTATTTCTCTGTGATCCTGTTTTTCTAACAACTAGTATCAGAGCGAAAGGTAACTCACAGGAAAAGAGGGCTTCTGGTTCAAGTGGGAGCAATGGCGGAAGATGAAAAGTTTAGGGTCGAGAAATTTAATGGCCAAAACTACTAGTGATAGAAGATTCAAATGGAAGATTATTTATATCAGAAGGATCTATTCCTACCATTGGGTGGAATAACAAAGACGTCGACAACCATGAAGGACGAAGAATGGGAGGTTCTTGACATAAAGGAACTAGGAACGATACAACTAAGCCTAGAATCGTCGGTGGCTTTCAATATTTCGAAATAAAAGACAATGAAGGGGCTGATGGATGCATTGGATAAACTGTATGAAAAACCCTCAGTGTCCAACAAGGTATTTCTAATGAAGAGATTATTTAATATGAATATGTTAGAAGGTGGGTCTGTTGCAAATCATTTAAATGAATTTAATACATTTACTAATCAGCTAAGTTCCGTAAAAGTGGACTTTGATGATGAGGTCAGGGATCTTCTAATATTGTGCTCATTGCCATAAATATGAAATGGCTTGGTCATGGTTGTAAGTAAATATGTCTCTGGTTCAAACACTTTAAAATTTGTTGATGTTGTTGGTGTTATCCTTAGTGAGTAAATGCAACGAAAAAGTACAGGTGAGACATCAGGTAATGCATTAAACATGGAGAATGGGGGAAGACAAAAGGAGAGAGGAAAGGGCTCAGGGAACCACGGAAATTCTAGGAAGGGCAGATCCAAATCCATATTTGGAAAGATAGAGTGTTGAATTTTTGGGAAGAAAGGACATTTGAAGAAACACTGCAGAGCTCCAAAGAAACAAAGAGATGGACAACATGAGAAAAATCAGGAAGAAAATGTAACAGTTGATGTGTTACAAGATGATTTGATTCTTTCTGTAGATAATATTTCTAAGTCTTGGGTAGTATATTCATGGGATTCATTTCATGCCACACCCCATAGGAAACATTTTCTAAATTATGTTCAAGGTGATTTTGGATAGGTTCATTTGGGTGATGATGCACCATGCAAAATTGTTGGAATGGGAAAGGTAAAAATAAAGCAAAGCAATGGAAACCAATGGTTGTTGAAAGAGGTAAGAAATGTTCCAGATCTAAGGAAAAATCTAATTTCAATAGGGAAATTGGCAAGTGAAGGTTGTATATCTATATTTATAGATAAGGTGTGGAAGGTCACCAAAGGATCATTGGTGACAGAAAAAGAAGAGAAGGTAGGTACATTGTATTTATGTACTGGTAATACTGACTCTTCTATCTCTTTAGCTTCTACAGGAGTGGATACAACACTGTGACATCATAGGCTTGGACACATGAGTGAGAAGGGGATGCAAATACTTCACAAAAGAAATTTGTTTCCAGATCTTAAACAAATTGATTTGGATTTATGTGAGCATTGTGTTTATGGAAAACATAAAAGAGTCAGATTTCTCAGAGTCGTGTTGGCAGCCAATGCACATGTTTTCCACTGTATTATAAGCTACCTACACCAATGTTTTGCAAACATCAATTTTTCGTCGCAATTTTCAAATAAACGAAACTTTTATTTATGCGACATTTGCACATTTACCTTCGGTTTTTTTTCACGATTGTAAGCGTGAAAACTTAGTCTTTCGTAGTCGCATTAAAATCACTATTTGAACTATCGTGCTTACCTTTTATTTATCATTATACAGTCGGAAAGATCCTTTGATCGGTACTCATGCTTCGATTGATTGTGTAATTTGGTTTCATTGAGTTTATAATGCATTGGCATTTGGATTTGCATGTTATCTGACCTACTTGGCCATTGGTTTCATGAAAATACATAGGTGTTATGGTTAAATCTTTCATATATATCTTTTAATATGATACCTATGTTCGTGTTTTCAAAACTATTGGCATGTTGATTATATGAAGACCCATTGGTACCTTGGTTAAACTCATGATATGAGCTATTACAATACATTGGTGCATGGTTAAACATTTGGTATTGGTTTCAAATTGTATGATTGATGGTTTAAAACTATGGCACAACGTTGATTGCATGCATTGGTTTATACATTTACTATTGTTTTCATTGGTCGGCCAAGTGACATGATTATTGAACTATACTATAATGGGTAGAACAACTATAAGCCGGCGGTTGTACTTTGGCAATAACTATTATGCATGGCAGAGATAAGCTCCACCACCTTCGCACGATGACATTAATGTCTATCCCTTATCCCTGTTTTACCTCTGTTTGCTCGGGTAACCCTTCGTGCACTCTACTCATGTGTATGCTATGACCCAAACCCTGGCTCGTTCACCGTGTGCTCAGCTCCATGGCACTAGTGGTGTGAATCGAGCCGAATGGTAGCCAAGCCTTGCTACTATTTGACAATGCCTGGAAAGACTTGGAGGATAACGGTTGGCTCACTTTCGTGCAGAGGTTTGAGGGTTTTAAATTATTTGTAGCACAACAATTGACTCTAACGTTTGATGGTTGTAGAGCCAAGGTGGGTGACATCCAGTTGGAAATCAATGAGGAATTTATCAGTTCTGCTACAGGGTTACCTGCCACGGGCCAGTGTTGGTTCAAAAATTTGAAAGTGGAAGAGGTGACATGGCCGCTACTGTTTGTCTCACGAAAAGTCACATCTCGTGACAGAGGTATGCCCATCTCTGCGCTTAAACCTCGATGGCATGATATTTTCATAATCGTCAAACAGTTCGTGACCTGTGAAGGTCGATATGGACTTGTGTTTCTCTACCACCTGCGTTTGTTAATGAATTTTATGGGATACCCGTTGAATATGCCCTTTTACTTTTAGCATAGCCTATATAAAATGTCGAAAAGGTTTAAAAGGGAGAAGGCCGACAGTAGCATGTTCCACCATGGACTTATTAAACTTATCATGGTTTATCACTTGAGTTTACATGGTGATAGTTGGAGAGATTTCATCGCTCGAAATGGTTTTGATGATACGGACCCTGTCTAGGTTGACAAGCTTGTGGTAAATGAAACCAAGGTAGGGCCACCTGTTCCCTTCCATGTCCTACTGCCATCTCCTAAGCCCTCGGTTGACCCTGATATTGACTTACCAGACGTTGTAGAAAAGAAGGCTGAGGCTATTAAAAATCCTGTGAGCAAAGGGGCCAAGGCAAACCCTACTGTTATTGATAAGGGTAAAAAGAACGCGTGGCTTATTTCGAGGATGGCTAGAAATAAACCTAAACCCTCTATCGAGCAGAAGCCCATATTCCTTAGTGAGGATTTGAAATCTGACTTAGAACGTTTCTTAGCCAGTGAGTACCCTTACTCACAGGTCTTATGCCCCGAGCCACCTTATGATTTCGTTTGGAATCTTCCCCCTTGCCTAAGAAATAATCATAGCTACCTTGGGATCAAACTGCCTAACGAAACCCTTGGCAGTGTAATCAAACCCTCACCTGCACTTTCAAAACCCATACAACCATCCTGTGACCAATGTCATTTGTGGTTGGAGCGATACTACATCGACGTTCCCATACTCCAATCGAAAATCCAATTATTGGAAAATCAAGTTGCAGTATTGACCAGTGAAAGAGACAAGCTCCAAGCAACTGATAGGAAGCAGAAGACAACTAGCTCCATCATTTTCAAGAATGTTGAATCGGCCACAGCCGTTATCAACTCCAAATTGTCATGATCAAGCCTTCTGCTCGTCATACAGGTATGGATTTTGATATCATTTTAGTTTTGTGAATGACCAGGATTAATATAGTGATTGGAATTTGGTCTTCGAATAGCTCTGTTTATATTTTGAAATGGCTCTGTCATAATGTGTTCATCCTGTATATTTTCTGCTTTGCTAAAAATAAATGGAATTTCGTTTTGGATACGTGATTTGATCATTGTCAGTTTAGCCATTGATAGATTTTTATCGGATTTGAATGGTCTTTGTTTGGATTTGACTTGTTTGTTTGTCTGATTGAGTTAACGAAATTAATCGTTTGTTTTCAATTGAATTTGTTTTGTATCTACTCTGAACAGCAAGTTTTTCATGCTCAATTTAGAATACGATCATGTTTGGATTTGATTTCGTTATGGTTCGTATGCTGTGATTGACAAACGATTCAATTGAGTTTGATTGTTACGATCTTTTAATATGTTGTGTCATGTAATCTTCTAAAAACAGGAATACAACTCTGTTCGGTTTCAATTTGGAAAAAACTACTATGTTTCGTATGAAAACAATGGTCTCATTTAAGCCTGTGCAAATGTGCCTGAATCGTGGAATGGTTTTGATTCATAATAACTACGTTAAAACCTCAACTGTTCGATTCTCTCTTATTCTGATTGGATTATTCCATATCTTGAGTTGGCAAGATGGTTTTATGAGTTGGATTCGTCTTTTAATTGTTGCTCTGTTTGATTTGTAAAAGGAATGTGGTCGACCTATGTTATCTCTATAGAAACTGGTTATAATTCATTTGAATGGAACGATTTTGATCAAGGTCAATTGATCTTGTTTGCCCAATTTGAAATAACAAATGATCGGATAATCCTTACGAATTCTGTTACCAATTAATTGATCCTCTTATGATTTTATTTGAGTTGAGTTTCGCACCAGTTTGAGTTAATCCACTCGTGGCATGAATCGTTTCCTATGACATTACAGTTATAACGATTTGAAAATGATCTTGTTTGGATTCGATCGTATCTCCTGTTGATAAGGTAGCATAACAATTGCCTACGATTTGTTTTGATTATATCAGTTTCAAATTGATATCAAACGATTTCACAACTGTTGATTATGATTATGTTCGTTCGATTTTGTGGTAACAAAAGAAACAGAGTACGAGTATCTCTGTAGTCATTTGATTGATTTTGATCCTGTTTGATTTCGAATGGTATAACAATTTCAATTTCATTGATTCGTTTTCAAATAGCTATTGGATGTTAATTGAATTTGATACTTTAAAAGATTTTTCAATCGATTTTAATGTTGATTATGTGTCTTATTTAGACCAGCTACAGAATCGCAAGATTTTGTAGCTAGTCTATAGAATTAGATTTTTGTCATTTTATTAATAAAGGATCCTTCTAACTTGTCTATTTTGACCCTTTTCAGGTAAATTCGAATTGCATGGGACATGTTGGACAGGCTAGGGGAATATTTGTGTGTTTTAGTTTTATTTTAGGATCCTAGTTTAGTTAAACTTGGGATATTTTCCCAGATTTTATGTAAACAGTTTTATAACTTCCACAGGGATGTTTTACCCTGTGGAAGATCTTTAAATAATTATTATTTTTTGTAATAAGGATCATCCTCACTTGTGGGAGAACTAGGCTATGGATTTATAATACAAACTGAGACAGAAGTTGATGTTCTGCTACAGCTTTTGCTTTCATAATATCAAACTTTTGTTTCAAGTTTATGCATGTCATTAGCAATTGATTATAGACTACTTTAGCTATCTTATGTCTATTGCAGAATGATATGAATTAATTAATGTCTCAATCCATGTCTGATTTCTTTCAATATTTAAAAACTACAGCAATTACTTGGTTCAGTTAATGAACGACATATTTCTCTTCTTCATCAACTGAATTATTTTGTATAAGTCTTTGCATACGAGTTTATCTAACTATGGAGATTTATAAATCATAAGGTTGTTGTAATTTTTATGTCTTGTTTGTCCTGTAATTATATTGAAGAGCACTGCAGCTATCGTTTATGAGAAGCTCCTGGATTATTCGGTGCGGGTTTCCTCCCTCCGATCAGCTTAGAAAATCATCATACACAGGGAAAATCTGGAGCATTTCTCTAGGTCAGTTTTGTGATTTATTTTCGCTAATTTATTAGTATAATTTAAGTAGTTTAGTTAGATATATTTATAGTTTAGGTTTATAGTTAGAATTAGTATATTAGTTGTTTAGTTTAGTTAGTTTTTCTGTTTTATTTCTGTTCATAAAATTATAAAATCAACAAAAATATTTCTTTCTGTTTTAGGACAGAATATAAATGAGTTTTCCAAGTTTTATTTAAATCTGTAAATTGTGGATATTGTACATTTTGTGAATAAGTTATATTTTAGTTAGTAGTTAGATAGTTAATTAGTTAGAGTTAGTATAGTATTAGTTAGTAGATTGCATATATAAAATAGTTAGATTAGTTAGTTTGTTTTAATAGTTAGTTTTAGTTAGATTAGTTTATTAGTTTGTTTTATTTATTTAGTTAGATTAGTTTTTTTTTTTTTTTACTGGGGGAATCGGCAACTTGCGGTTCTCGTACTCGCATGACACGGGGTCTATCCCTAGGCGGCTACCACTATAACCCCAGGTACAATCACCCAGCCCGCAAGAATGGCGCACGAGTAAGTCCGGGTGAGAATCGAACATGAGACTTCATTTACAAATTTCCTTCCATTTACACGGCACTTGCCAATCCGTCTACACCCGTGCGGGCATTTAGTTAGATTAGTTATTGTAGATTAGTTTTCTTTTTTTCTTAGGACTTTAGATCGGCTAACAGAGCCGCTAAACCCGTCAGGGTGGTTCATTCCAAACGGCTTGGGTTATTAGACAACCCCAGACCAGTTCCACTCTCTCAGTTGACAGACGATCGATTTCACCCGTCAACAAATGGCGCTAGAAGGAGGGCCTGAATTTAATTAATGGCACGAGGTGTTCGCAAGACAACTCCACCACCTAATCACTCACATATAGTGACTAGAAGCCATTCAAACGATAATATTCCCCTTCAAACAACAACTACTTCAACCGATGATCCACAGATCACAGCTGAGCCAGCAACCCCTAATCCTACAGGTGGTGACATACAAGAGATTGTCCGCCAATATCTC
>JASDQU010101832.1:743416-755926 GCA_032191745.1 Picea mariana
CTTTTCTCAGGAAAAGTTCTTCTCTCTTCTCTCTTCAAGAACTCTGACCCCTTTGAAGGCAACATATAGGTTTACATCATTAATGGTCATAGGGATGAAGAAAATAATGTGTAACAATGAGGTTACCCACCTTTAGGGGAGATGGATCTGAAGATCCTGATCAACACTGGTTTCTATGTGAAGCTGTATGGAGTATTAAGAATTTCATCGATGAAGCTATTAAACGAGATCATTTTAGTACTACCCTACGAGACCGCACACTGAGTTGGTACATGAAATTTGTCCAAGGTGTTTTACAGTCGAAGCCATTGAATGAGATTAAGGATTCCTTGGTTACTGAGTTCAAGAAACCCAAGTCAGAGTCACAATGCTTTACGGAGCTAAAGGAAATCAAGCAGAAAGTAGCTGAACCTGTTTGGGAGTTTGATTAGAGGTTTAAGACCTTGACAGGCCGTTTGAGTTTTCAGATCCTGGATGAGTAGAAAAAAGATTCATTCATTGTTTCCCTCCTACCACACATCAGAGTGCCTTTGATGTAGTAGAATATTTCTTCGCAGGTTGAGGCACTAGAGATTTCCATGAAGCTAGAATCAGCCCTTATGGGAGAACCCAACTCAGGTATGAGTCAAATCTTGAGGTAGCTAATTAGTTTATCACTGCAGGTCAAAGATATGAAAAACGATAAGCGAAGAGATAATAGAGAAGGCATCTGGTGCATTAGATGCAAATCGGAAGGCCATGATAAAGAGAATTGTCCCCTATTCCATGAGTACTTGGCATATGGAGCTTCAATCTCTTTGAAGCAAGCTACCCTACTTTGGTGCGAGGTATGTAGAAATAGGCATGGCCCTGGTGAATGCTATTACATGCAAAAATATGTTCAAACACCCACAAATCTGTATTGCACATTTTGTAAGTCAGTAGGGCATGATGATAGGGATTGTAGGGCCTATGACCTCATGCATGAAAGGTCAAGGGATATATACAAAATTCAAGGCGAAGTACAAAAAGAAGGGAACACTACGTAGTATAATTCCCTTGGAAGAGGAAACTTCAACCCTCATGGTGGATTTAGAGGAAGATGACAAGGAGGAGGCATGGGTCGAGGTTGAGGTTAGATCATTTGTTATAACTATGCTCAGCTAGGTCATTTGGCAAGGGACTGTTAGAACCCTTGTACCACTTGCAGCTACTGCAACTCATTTGAACAAGTCATAGAAGATTGTCCTGGGCTGTTAGCCAAACTTCGGGAACGACGAGGAGGAAACCAAAAATTACAAATGATATATGAAGAACCTCGTGGAGTGGATCCCAGAGTCGTTGTTATCACTATAGGAGGCGTTGTTACAGGAGAAGATAGGGTGACTCTAGGGAAGACTACAGAACAATCAGGACTCAGAAAAGATGCAGAGAAGACATAAGAGTTTGACCCAAAGAAAGATAAACAAAAATTTGTGGAAGCAAGAAAAACATTCTGGAGAGATCAGGCTTCTTCATCAAAGGATCGACCATAAGTAAGATAATATGGAATGCCTTTGGAATTTGATTAATCTGCTTCTCCTAGAGAGGAAAAATAGGTAAGTAAGCTCATGGAATTTTTATGCACTTGCATTAATTTGATAAAGGATGAGAGCATTGTACAAGAGCTACAAAACTTGATCAAACAATATGAACTAGGAAAGGTAGATCCCTTACTAAATAGAGCAGTACACCAAGTATCCAAAAAGAGAAGGAAAAATAAGGAACTACATCTAAATGCTCAGATTGGAGATTATGATATAGATTATGTAGTCATCGACTTCGGGTCGGAGGTCAATGTCATGACGAAGCAGACCTGGGCACTGATGGGAAAACCTATGTTGATCTATTCCCCCATCAGGCTTAGGATGGCCAATCAGCAGGTCGGGAGCCCTTTTGGAAGATTGGAACATGTCCCTATGGACATTGACGAAGTCAGAACATTTGTGGACATCGAGGTGATTGAGATAGTTGATGATATTTGTCCTTATCCCGCGCTGTTAGGAGTTGATTGGGCTTTCAACAATTCTACTTTTGTTTACTAGAAGAAAATAAGAATAACATTTGAAAGTGATGGACTTAGGTTGATCTCACCTTTGGATATCGATGAATGTCGTAGATACATAGAGCCCATCAGAGAAGAAGACCATGCATACGAGCTAGAAAATATATACAAATTGACAACAAGACAACAGGATTACATCAATCCTACAACATATGGAAATTTAAGCTGGTGAAGTGACAATGCATGTTCATCAGACTCAGAATAAGAACCGGAGAACTAGAAGAACAAAATGTATGAAGTATCTTCACAGAGATGTGCTAGATTGATCAGAGAAGTTCACTAGATCGACACATGAGTAAGTAATTTGCCCACCTTTGATGTCTTAAATCATTTGGAAACTTTCTTGTTGGAATTTGAAGAAGTTGCACCAGATCAACAGAGGTTGTTGGAATTGGAAGAGGCCTTGAAAGTAACTCCAGCAATATGGTGGGGAACACATAAAATGAACATCATAGAATGGGTGCAATGTCACACTTTGTTGACAATATGATTTTCAGAACAAGTCGAAGGATGTGAAGTTAGGTACATGGTCAAAGATGTCCGAAAGACCATGTGCAAAGTTGTGATGAATCCTAGAGAATAATTCCTCAAGAGCAGTGGGTGCATAAATTCATCAATACTCTAGAAACAACACCTATCAACTGGTACCTTCAAGAGGAACTATGCCTCATCACTACCGATTGGAAAGGTATGACTCAGAACTTTATAACTACCTTTTTATTTGAAAGCCAATATCCTACAATGGATCAAGCATTACAGATTGTAAGACAAAGAGACTTTGAGGAGGCACGTAGCCCCCCTTTGGAGCAAGAAGAGGATGAATGGACTGCGCCTCTTCAGAAATTGCAAGGCTGTTAGAATATCAATGCGAACAAAGACGATGATCCTAGGAATGTGAACATCATAGAAACAAAAGGACAGAGAGACGTAGAAGGACCAGGAGTTGAGCTACCTTTTATTGGACAACCAATAAAAATAAAGAAAATTAATATTGGAATAGAGCAAGTACTAAGCTTGCTAATGTTGGAGATTACTGGGATGTTGCCACTATTGATAAGATCATAGAGTTACTGCATGAATACCATGACTTGTTTCCAACCAATTTCACTGATATGAAGGGCATTAAAGGTCCCATGGGAGAGATGAAAATCCCCTTGAAACCAAATGCAAGGCCAGTCAAGCAACAAACCTACAGATTGAACCCTAAATATAAGGATAAAGTGAATATTGAATTAGACTGAATGCTGGAAGTAGGAATCATAGAAACTATTGAAGAATCAGAGTGGATTATCCCTATGGTGGTTCAAGACAAGAAAATAGGAGAGATGAGAATCTATGTAGATCTCAGGAAGCTGAATGATGCATGTTTGCATGATCCATTCCCTACACCATTTACTAACGAAGTGTTAGACAACGTAGGAGGAAAGGAATTCTACTCCTTCACTGATGGATTCTTAGGTTATCACCAAATCAGGATTGCCAAGGAAGATCGCCATAAGACCACATTTGCAACAGAATGGGGATCTTACCAGTATACAGTGATGCCTTTTGGATTGAAGAATGCACTGGCCATATTTTCTAGGGTGGTGGTCAAAGCATTCAAGGAGTTTTTACATAAGTTTCTGGAAGCCTATTTTGATGATTGGACTATTTTCAACTTATTGCAGAATCATATTGAATGTTTAAGACTAATGTTGGATAAGTGTAGGCAATGTCAGATTTCCTTGAACCTGAAGAAGTGCATCTTCTTTTCACCCTTTGGAGTGTTGCTAGGCCATATCATGTGTAAGCATGGATTGCTGGTAGATCCATATAAGATCGCCATTATAGTTGATTTACTCCCTCCTACTTTAGTCAAACAACTGCACACTACACTGGGACATACTAGATATTACAGGAAGTTCATTAAGGGCTATGCACAAATTACAACACCTATGGAAAAGTTGTTGAAGAAATATTGTCACTTTCTATGGACAAAAGAATGCTAGCAGAGCTTCGACACACTGAAATAGAAAATGGTTACTGTGCCTATTCTAGTTTTCCTAGATTGTAGCAAGGAATTTCATGTACACATCGATGCATCTTCTATTGCATTAGGAGCAGTTTTAGCAGAACCAGAAGTAGGAGACATTGACCACTCGTTATATTTTTCTAGCCGGAAGCTATCAACAACTGAGATAAATTACACCACCACTGAGAGGGAAGGGTTAGCCATGGTGTATGCGCTGCAGAAATTTTCCTACTACTTGTTGGGAGGACACTTTAAAATGTTCACTGATCACTCCGCGATGAAATACCTAGTCAACAAGCTAGTGTTGGTGGGAATAATGTGTATATGGCTTTTGTTATTTCAGGAATATGATTTTGAGATTATGGTTAAGCTAAGGAGAATGAACAAAGGACCTAATCACTTGTCTAGATTGTAACATGGAGAGGAACCTACTAGTTTGGAGGACACACTGCCAGATGCACAGTTGTTGGCCATCAGGAAGGTTGATGGCCACTTCATAGAGATAGTTCAGTTCCTATCAACTAGAAGAGCACCTCATGAATACACAATCACCCAGAATAAACAACTGGTAGTGTGCGATGTAAAGTTTTCACTTATAGATGGACAACTATACAAGATGGGACCTGATGAGGTTCTGAGGAGATGTGTTATGGAAGTAAAAAGATCACTGATTTTAGCTGAAGCTCATGAAGGCATCGCAGGAGGACACTACACAGGGAAATAAACAATGCAAAAGGTTCTTAAAGCTGGCCTCTAGTGGCCTACTTTACACATCGATGCTAAAAACTACTACAGAGCCTGTGATGTATGCCAAAGAGTTGGGAAACCTTCCAGAAGGGATGAGATGCCTTTAGCACCCTATATAACCTTACAGGCATTTGAGAAATGGGCCATTGACTTTGTGGGACCTATAAACCCACCAGGGAAGCGCACAAGAGCTAGATACATAATCAGTGCGATAGAGTATTTGACTAGATGGGCTGAAGCAAGAGAAGTTAAGGATTAGAGTGCCACTACTACTGTGTGCTTCATATTTGATGATATCATAACTAGGTTTGGTTGCCCGAAGATCCTTATGAGAGATCATGGCACACATTTTAATAATAATACTATTGAAGCCCTGACCGAGGAATTTTCAGTTCATCACCAGAAGAGCACACCCTACCATCCACAAGTGAATGGGATAGTAGAATATTTCAATAAGATCTTGGAGACAATGTTGACGGAGATTTATAGTGTGAACATGGATGATTGGGATTTAAGAGTACCAACAATATTATGGGCCTATAGAACCACTTGAAAGAAGGTAACAATGTAGACCCCCTTTAAGTTGGTCTATGGTCTAGAAGCAGTTGTACCCATGGAATATTTAGTTCCTAGCCTAAGAATTGTAGCCTTTATAGATATGGATGACACTAGCATTGTTCAAGAGAGGCTCGCGCAGTGGGTCGAACTCAAGGAAGATAGATTTATTGCAGGTTTCCATTAGTAGGTTTAGAATAAAAGATAAAAGGTATACCACGACAGACACATCAAGAAGAAAACATTCAAGAAAGGAGATCTGGTATTGGTATATGACAGAAAGTTCATGTAGCATCCAAGGAAGTTCTACACATTGGCTGGGGCCATATGAGGTTTTCTATGTTACAAAAGGAGGAGCTGCATAGCTGAAGACTTTGAATGGAGAATGAAAGGAAGGATCAGTGAATGGGAGCCGATTGAAATTGTACTATGACAACCAGTTGCCTTGCAGCTATCAGTAAACACAGAAGGATAAGGGTCTAGGTACCAGGTGCAGCTGAAACTGGGTACCAAACATAGAAAATAAAGTCTACACACAACGGGGAGGAATAGAGCAGCAAGCACAGACTACGCTAAGCATTCTGTAGTTGAAGAAAAGTAGAAGGTTTAGATGAGAGTGCCTCAAGACGAGTCACAGGTGAGTGTTGGAGGTCTGTTGGCCCTTGGTTATGGAAGAAAGCGAAGATTAAAGTAGAAAAGATGAAATGCGAACTGTACGAAAGACACAGTGACTGATATTGGGATGAAGTGAGCAAAAGAGAAGAAAAGAAGGAGCGAAGTAAGAGAAAGCAAGACGTTGGACGAGGAGATCAATAATGATAGATCAGAAAGGAAGAAGGATTATGGACAACTCAGTAAGCAGAAAAATCCACCGTTGGATGCTTTGAAGCACCTCGCGGGAAGGAAGGAAAGACAGGCTAGCGAAGCCCTGAAAATGTAGGTCAAGTTGAACAAGGGTTTTAGACACCTAGGGTTTTGGTATCTAGGGTTTTGACACTTAGATTTCGACCTAAGGTTATCGGTGAGCTATTGTAATGTATAAATAAGGGTCAAAATGACTTGATACTGGTTAGATTAGGTGATGATGAGTTATTGTTGTTATTACTGAGGGAGAAGTATTATGTGGGGAGAGAAGTCTATGTTGTAATATATTCAGCTGGGTGTGAAGATCAACTCTGCAGCTGGGTGCGCAGGGAAGGGAGAAAGAGAGGAAGAGAGAAAGAGAGAAGATATGTAAGCTAAGAGCACATATAGAATGTTGCACCTTCTTCGTCACCTTGGTGAGCAAATAAGAGGTAATTGCATGCCCAGTTGGGTCTTATTGAGCATGACAGCTGTAGAGGAAAGAGTTAGAGAAAGAAAAACAAAACTATAAGTAAGAATGAAACTAATACAAAAGAAAATCATAAGCATAAGGACATAGAGATAACAAACACAAAAAGACCCATGTCACCAATGTTTTTAGGCCGATCTATTGATGAAATCAAAGAACCAAGAAGAAAGGGGACTATGAGTCCCTTCTTCCTCCAAGGGAAGGCTCTTGGACCCTCACAAGCTTGCTCTCCTTACAACAAGAAAAATGAAAATGGTGATGAAAGAACTCCTTGCAAATCCACTCAATGGAGAGGTGGATTGCTCAATGAAATGGTGCCAAAGTGCTCTTGTCAAGGATTGAGTCCTTAAAACAATATAGGCAACATAACATTACTTGAAATTCCTTGAGAAAATGAGGTGCATTCATGGATTTTTATAGCATTTCTTTGGGATTTTGTGTAATTGCTTTGTAGTGTGAAAAGAGGCCATTTAGGGCATTATTAGGTCTTTGACCAGCCTACCATTCGGATTTAGCTCAGATTTGAGGGTCAAGTCGGCTTGGGAGATGATCCATAAGTGGTTGGGAGGCCGACCACTTCAATAAATGCGTCGTTTAGTAGGTGCATGGCTTTTTGCACTAACAGTCGCGCATCGTGCGTGTATGCGCGCATGCTACGTTCTTGTTCTGCACATGTGCGCGCGTGCCCAACTTCTGTAAAGCACTCTTCAATTTTTCACTACTTTGTATAGTTTTTTTCCCTTTTTGAATGCTGTGAGATTAATTCATGGCCATGAATGAATTCATTACTATTTGACGATGCTGAGTTCTTGTAACCATGTGCTGACGAAATTTCAGTGATAACAGATGCCCCCTGATGGATGAGGTTAGGAGCATACGTATAGCCAAAATCCATCAATGTTTCTTCTACTGAGAATGTTGTTGTAAGATAGAGCAATAGTGGGATCGTTCAGAGCAATCCTTTGGAGGAGAAAGGAACCGATAGAACCCGTCCTTCCATAAGGTGCATAAAATATACAACTGTGTACAAACGAGGTGGGCATGCCCCATGCTCGTGTTATGTAACTCTGAAAAAAGATGACTGAAGTGTTGGTGTAGACAACTGTAGCGCCCTCGGGGGCGGTGATGATAAAGGCATAAGACAATTCTGCAAAGGAACATACTCTGAATAATAGGCAATGATCTTGATAATAAGTATCGGCGATGCGGCGGGCATTGATGGCCCTACCAAGTTCAAAGGTCTTCGGCAAATGAGAGAAATAACTACAATAGTCACAAAGTAAGACCCACCATAACATGAGAAAGTGTTGGCGTCGAATGTTATGGGGGCCAATGACAGCAGGGGCCAATGGTGTTTCACCTTATACCGTCTGAGATCTCTCATTAAATGGAGAATGAGAATCAAGATACGGTCGCCCTTCTAGAAAAATTGTGTTGATGTCGAAAAAAAGGGAATGTGACTCCCAGAAGCAAAGGACTTCGTGGAATCTACTGAGGTGAGGAAGTGGCAGAGGTACATGGATGAAGTCAAAAAGTGGGAAGACTCAAGACTGCCCTTGGTTGGAGGATGTATGAGATAAAAAGTGGTTGCAACTGTGTAATGAGGTCGAGTGTCAAGGGGACGACAAGACCGGGGATGAGTTGTGCCAGAGGCGGGACAAAGTGAACAACTGCAGAGGGTAGAGGTAAGTGGCCCGTGGGGTACTTTGAATATGTGGATGATGTCGGCCAGGGTAGATGATGAGTGATGCTCCAACCAAGGGTGACAGGGGTTGCATTTGGCCAAAAGGAAGGAAGCAGGTCACCAATAGTGACGACAAAAAAGGATAATGAAATGACTGAAAATAAAGGCATTTGTTCAACAAATAACGAATAATTTGGGGAGAAATGTACAAATATAGAAACAGGTGCCCCAGTGTGATATGAGTGCCCCAGAGAGGGCATAATTTTCTTGGAAAACTGATGAAGGGTGGGGGCCCCATTGGTGAGTTTTTGTATGAGATAGGTGAGATGAAGATAGGTTCACAGATGGGAAAATTGATTGTGGATGAAATGAAGGGTTCATGATACTGTGGAGGTGCAGGTAAAAAATAGAACCGTAAAGAGATAATCTGGGAGTCCATATGGGAAAGCTAGCAAAATGAGGAGAATAAGTATGTGGTTGATTCGCAACATGATGAAAGACTATCGGGACTCCCATCCCTAAAGGGTAATGAAGAACAACATGAGTGTCAAAAAGTGGCAAAGGGTGCTATGAATGGGACAACTCATGTGGGTTAGAATGCTACTGAATAACAGTACCGATGATGCAGATGGAGGCGTGGGTACTGTAGAGCCGGGAATGGGGATCCTAGAGGCCAATATCAGAGGGTGTGACTAGAAATGTAAATGCAATACAACAGGAAAGACTACATGCCAGTGCTGAGTATATACATGAAGGAGTGATGCTGAGGGATGAGGAGAAAGTACTTGCACATATGAGAAACAAATACCCAAAGTGAACAATATCTGAAGAGAATCAAAGATATGAGCATGTATTTGATAAATGTGACAATGTGCGTGCGTACCTGACCATGATATGAAAAAAAGGTGCCCTGGGGGCTCAGGATGAAAAGTGACCCAGGGATAGCTGTGATGTAGGTGACGGGATGATGATCCTGTGGCTGAAGACGATTTGAAAAATGGACACCTTGGGCTCCCAGAATGGTGAGTGGAATTTTGGAAAAAGGCCTATATATAGCTGTAGGGCGCACATTGCCACCTCATTTGTACCTGCTGCAATAGTGACTAGACGAGCAGTTTTCAGAGGAGATTGGGAGATTCAGGGAGGATGAGGCATCCGATTGAGGAGTTGTGAGTATCAGGTTAGTGGCCTGATCATCTTGCATAGAAATAGGTTTTCAAGTTTTGGGCAAGGTTTGTGCGGGGGGTCGTACAGGGGTATTTAGGGGGTGTGGACCCCACATGCATGGGAGATTTGGTGATAGGCGCACATACGTGTGCACCTATACACCGAATATACGCACATGTGTGCACGGTAGGGAGAATTTAAGGCGTGCCCGAAGGGCGCGCCTATGAGTTGAACAGGCGCGCACCAGTGCGCGCCTATGGGTTTTACAGGCGCGCACCTGTGCACATCTGTAGGGTGAACAGGCGCGTGTAGGGGCGCACCTGTGAAGAGAATAGGTGCACACTGATGCGCACCTATGCAGTGCACAGGCGCACATATGTGCACACCTATGTAATGAATAGGCGCGCATATATGCGTGCCTGTGAAATGAACAGGCGCGCATGTGTGCGCGCCTGTGGGTAATAAAAACTGCGCCTATGAGGCGAGTTTGAAGGGTAAAAAATGAGTCTTTTTTGATGTTGTTGAGGGTTGCATGGGCTGATATAAGACTATGTGTTGTGTGCAAGTGGACTGTGGTGACGATACCAGTGCGGTGGCGAGAGCGAGACTAGGCCCAGTTGCATGACGCCATCGCCATTGAGGGGCCCGGGGTGCGTGTGACTTTGGCAATCTGTGGGTTGCTAAAGTTCTTTGAGTGCCTGTTGATACGGGAACATGAGTATCTGTTGCAGTTCCTGATCCAGATGTGGAGTCCAGAGCTGCACTGCTTCCTCGTGCGAGGAGAGTAGATCCCCTTCATTGCGGTGGAGGATATTTATTTCTTGATTGGGCTCCCCTTTCAGGGAATGCCCGTACCGACGGAGCCGATGTTGCCCAGGACCATTTCGCTGGCCGATATGGGCCAGAGATACTGCTCAAGTCGGGACTTTATGTCTGGGATGGTGGTGAGTATCGATGCGATAGACTCCCTGGCTCATCGTTGTATAGCGGCGATGATTGTTCGGATATATGGGTCACTTGCGACCCAGCGGATTAGTGGTGGCCAGCTATTGGTGCTGGAGAGAGTGGTGGTTGGTGAGCAGTTCGCTTGGGGGATGACACTCCATGCTAGGATGGTGGCACAGTTGGACCACTGTCGGTCCACTGATGGAGGAGAGTTTTCTTTCGGGTCCATCCTAGTGGCCTGGTTTTTGTAGAGGGTGTCAATGTTGCACCCGAGGGTTTTGCTAGAGATGTCGGGGGCACGAGAGATGCGGTTGAGGTGGTGGTTGACAGTTTTGGTTCGTCACGGTGGTGGCGAAGGTGGCAACTTATTTTCGACAGAGGTGGCATGGATATGGCGGCAGATGCCGCAAGTGATACTTCGGTACCCCTATGCTGGGGTGGATTTTCGGAGTGACCCGGACATGGTGTTACCTCCTGGGGAGGTTTTTGACCATCGAGGTATGTTTAGTATTGGTATGCATGTTTTGGTTTATGTTGTTTTTTTTAGAGATCAGTTCATATGTATATGATATAGATGCTGATACTATCTGTTGTTGTTGTTTTGTGCATGTGCAGATATGGCACCCTGCGGGTGCAAGGTGGAGATGTAGAGAGCGCCATCTCGTTGAGAGCCAGAGAGAGTACCGCATGGAGAGAGACAACGACGGGAGGATATTGTAGGGCAACCAGCTAAGCCAGAGAGGGTACTAAGGAGGTGCCAGTTTGATGACCCTGGTGCGGGGCCATCACACGCTCCTCCGAGAGCGGACGGAGTGGACTATGATGATATACGCCGTCGTCTGGAGACGGTTTTACAGGACGTGCCGGAGGTCATGTGGACGCGCATCCAGGACGAGAGTTTCCTGGAGTAGTGTGTGGGGGTGTAGCCACCATGGTGGGCCATAGTGTGACGAGCAACCGTGCTTGCTGCTATGACGAGTGGACGCTTGCCGCCGAGGCAGGAGGGTCCTGTGGGTGGACCACCACTGCCTAGGGCAGGTGGTGGCGTGATAGAGGCACCATGAGGGGTGCATGATGTACAACTTTGTTTTTGTTGTATATAGGCTGGTGAGCCCATTTTTTGTACCGAGGTGCTGCTTTGGCCTGCAGATGCATGTATTTTTGTATGTAAACATTCAGATGGCCTAATGGGCCTTTATATATACATGAGTATACACATTTTGAGATCCTGATGTTGTCTACATGTTTTTTGCTGATGTTTTGAGTACGTCCATTCTATATATATGTTGTGACAGGTTTTTGTGATATGTTTATGTATGTGTATCTTGATGTGATATATTCCAATCTAACACCATGTTAGCTATTTGATCTGTTGTTTGATTCAATTGTCTTGGAATATGTGTAAATTTAATGGAATCAAAATGTCGAGATAATAGCCTAACCTGCAGGTATTTGCGAAAGAGGCACATATCGTGTACACGGTACACATTGTTGAGCTCAAGAACGACTAGTTGAGAGTCGAGGAAGACGCTAAGGTGACGAATATGATGATGTTGGGCGTTGGCCAAGATGCTGATGACTGCAGTGTATTCAGCTTGGTTGTTGGTGGCTGGCCCCAAACATATGCCGCTTGAATGCAGCATGTCATGCGAGGGGGTGTAGAGAGCCCAAGCAACCGAAGCGATATTTTGTGTCCAACGGCTGGCGTCGTCGGCATAACCGATGTGGTAGGCTGTTGGAGAAAGCATTTGTCAAGAGCACAAAGGATAGTTTAGATGAGAGGGAAGGAGAAAAAGATTAAAAATGCTAGAAAATAAAATAACCTAAAGTAGAATGACTACTTCTAAGCATAAAATTTCTTGAGATACAACCCGTTGACAGGTTCTTTGAGAGAAAGGCCTTCGGGGGAGGCCAGGATGTATGCGCCTTTGCTAAGGCAATGTTGAATAATGTAAGGGCCATGCCATAGTGATTCAAATTTTCCA
>JASDQU010101832.1:763441-781367 GCA_032191745.1 Picea mariana
CGTATACCTTCGAGGGTAATGCATCCACATGGTACTTTGCCCAGCAACCCCATACCATCGTGTCTTGGGAAAAGTTTGAGTCATGCTTTTTGGAAAAGTTTGGAGATGGTAAACCTCTGGAAGTCCTAGTCATGGATCTTTCTAGCTTAAGAATGAACCCAAAAGAAAAAGTTAAAGATTTTAATAAAAGATTCTTAACACTCAAAAACCGAATCCCTGCAGATTCTATGCCTGCTGAGAGTCTTGTAATAGCATACTACACTAAAACTTTGCATCAGAGTATAGCTATTTGGGTTAAATGATATAAGAAAGCCACGTTGTTAGAGGCCTTTGAGGAGGCCAGCCAGATTGAAAAAGACATACTTAGTCTTAAAGACTCTACTAGCAACGAAACTGAGACTAGTTCTTCTTCCAAAAAGAAGATTGAAATCCTCCCCAGACCCACTCAAAGTAAAACACAACCTGAAAACTCTAATTTGGAAAACTTAACCAAAGTTGTTCAAAAACTATCAAATCAAGTTATAGACTTGAAAAGGTTGACCGAAGAAGCTTCTTCAAGCAAAGGTCCTTACAAAACCCCATTCCGAAAGCCTTTTCCCACTAACCGACCTAACCCAACCACCGAAGGCCTTAATCTAGAAAGTTTGCAATGTGCCCTTCAAACAATTCTAGAAGCCCAAGATAACTTGATGCCTCCTGAGATCCCTGAGGAGGCAGTTGAACAAGAGACAGTTCAAGAAGAAGAGTCTTCTCCAAACATTTTTGGACACTTCTCGGATAGCATCTTTCAAGCTAACTTCGAGACGGTTCATCCTTATAATACCAGGAGTAAGACAGCAAACAAACCTCCTTCCGAAAACACTACAACTTCGCCTCCAAAGAAATCTAAATCAGCTGAGACTAAACAGAGTAATGTGAAACCCAACTTAGATTATGATGTTGTTGAAGATCTTAAAAAGTGAAGGGCTAACATTTCTATTTATGAGTTATTGAAGTTTCCATTTCTGCTACAAAAAATGTTACAGAACATCTTAGAGAATGGCAAAAATGGTAATTTTAATGGTAACAAGGTTGTGCAAAACAAAGTTCCCCAGAAGACTTCCACTAAAAACAATCTTGATCCTCAAGATAAAGGAAGCCTTCATGTAAATAATGTAAATAATGTAAATAATGTAAATAATGTAGATAAAGTAGCTTTAGAAACTGCGAGTAAAAAGCCACAAGTTACTACTCTTAGTACTCGCAAAAATGTACCTCCTTTCCTATTAACTTTCGATATCTTTAATAGAAACGTGCACAATTGTATGGTAGACTCAGGGGCGTCATCCAACATGATGCCTTGGCCTGTTTTCCAGAAGATTAACGCTGAAGTTGAACCCTCGACTTTAAAAATCATACAACTTGATCGGACAAATGTCAAAGTTATAGGCGAGCTAAAGAATGTGCTTATTAGATTATCGTCTAACCCCAAGGTTCATCAAGTTATTGATATAATTGTTGTGGATATTCCAGAAGTGTATGGTCTATTTTTAAGCAGGGACTGGTCGGAACAACTGCATGGTTATTTCGCGATAGATTGGTCCCATCTATGGCTTCCAAAAAATGGCAAGCCAATTAAAATCAAAGTAAATTGTGAGCGCTAATTTAAGTTCACGGTCACATATTTGAAGGATCACAATGAACCATATACACCTTCTACTGATTCACCTGAAGTACAAGGGATGGACACCTTCTTCGGCAATTTCATGGTCGAGGCTTCACCTGTCACCAATACAGAACAGTAGTCCGAGATTTTAGCATATATGTAGCCAGCAGTTTCCACGCAATGATCCCATGTACCGATGCAAATCAAATTTGGTCTCTTTATTTCGACGGGTCAAAGTCCAAAGAAGGAGCCGGAGCAGGCTACGTCATTATCGATCCGGCAAGTAACAAGACATTGATAGCATGTAGGTTGAAATTTGAATGTACTAACAATACTGCAGAATATGAGGCTTTACTGCAAGGTCTCGAAAAAGCTTTAGATATGAACATTCAAAATTTAACCATCTTTGGCGACTCTGAAATAGTGGTTAGACAGGTAAGAGATTCTATCCACTGTCTATCTCTGCATCTCAAAAGCTACCAGTCTGAGGTATGGAATTTAATGAATAAATTTTCCGCTTTCAATATAAATTCTATCCCTAGATTGAATAACTCTGAAGCAGATTTATTAGCTAATGTAGCTTCTAAACTTCTTCATGCAGAAGGATTGTCCCCAGACGCATTCTCCATTGAGATGCTTTTTCGGCCATCCGTTCCTGACAACATCACGAACTGGAGAGTATTTGACGACGATCAGCAGATTATTAACTTTCTTCACATGGAAGAAACTTTTCAAGGCATGGTGATAGACGAACACACGCATGATGACAATTTGCGCGATTTCACGGTAATACCAGATCCGAGAACTCCTAAATCTTCATCAGATATGGTAAACTTGATTCCAAAATCTGTAGTTAGATTAGAGAAGTTTTACGATTTTCAATATAAATTTAAAAAGACGGTCAATTGTAAAACCAATAGTTCCTCGTTATCTTATGAAAAAGTAAACTTAGGAACTAATGAAAATACTCAGTGCATTAATCTAGGGTTGGGATGTTCTCAACAAGAAAACGTTGCATTCATTAAATTGTTCAAAGAATTTAAAGATGTCTTTGCATAGACGTATGATGACCTCAAAACTTTCAACCCTAACATCATACAACATGTCATCCCTACGAAGCCCCAAACCTTACCCTTTCAACAAAAACTGAGGAAAATGCACCCCAAACTCGAACCGACCGTTAAAAAAGAATTGAATAAACTCCTAAATGCTAAGATAATTTTTCCTATTAGGCACACTCAATGGGTTTCTAACCTTGTCCCAGTCCGGAAGAAAAGTGGCGAAATTCGACTCCGCATTGATTTTTGAAACCTTAATAGAGTGTCTGATAAAGACAACTATCCTGTCCCACCCATGGAACAGATCCTTCAACAGGTATCTGGTTCTGAGAATCTATCCTTACTGGATGGTTTCTCTGGATACAACCAAGTCCTGATGTCTCCACCAGACCAACTAAAAACTACCTTCCGTACTCTGTGGGGCACTTATGCTTATCGTAAAATGCCCTTTGGATTCATTAATGATGGCGCCACTTTTCAGAGAGCAATGGACATTGCTTTCCGAGGCCTAATCAATCAGTCCGTCGTAGTTTACTTGGATGATGTGACTGTATTTTCTAAAAACAAAAAAGATCATCTAGCTCACTTATGAGCTGTCCTACTGCGATGTCGTAAATATGGCATCTCCTTGAATCCCAAAAAATCCATCTTTGCAGTAGAACAGGGTAAACTCTTAGGATTCATTGTGTCTAGTGAAGGGATGATTATTGACCCCGAAAGGACTCAAGTCATCGCAAAACTCCCCTCTCCTACATCCAAAAAATCTATGCAATCTTTCTTAGGCCAAATTAACTTCGTGAGAAGATTCGTCCCTAGTTTCTCCGAAATGGTTAGGCCTTTACAGAATTTGATTAAGAAAGACACTCAATAGCACTGGGGATCCCTAGAAAATCAATCTTTTGATGCAATAAAGAAGACCATAATAGATGCTCCGTCTCTCATGAGCCCAGATTTTTCCCAAGACTTTACACTCTACACTTTTGCTTCTGACTGTTCCTATGCCGCCTTCCTAACCCAAAAGAATGTCGAAAACAATGAAGTACCCATTGCCTTTATGAGCTCTGCTTTCAAAGGTGATGAACTTAATTACCCAGCGATAGATCGACAAGCCTACGCTGTTTTCAAAGTAGTTAAGCACTTCCGGTCCTATCTTTTGAAGTCAAGGACGAAAGTCATTGTCCCCTACCCAGCCGTGAGGAACCTGTTAGTGCAGAAGGAACTAGGAGAAAAGAGGGCTAATTGGGTCACCTCCTTGCAGGAGTATGACTTAGAAATTACCCTAGCTCAGATAGTGAGAGGCCAAGGGTTATGCAAGTTAGTTGTTGATTCAGCAGCAGGACAGCAAGAAGAAAGCGACACGTCAAACCTAGGACAAAGCGATCAAAGTTTAATCTGTTGTGCACAAAACTCTGTCAGTCCTTGGTATGACGATATAAGATTCTGTCTTGAACATGGTTCAGCCCCCCGTCACCTGGACCCGTCCAAAAGAAGAGCGTTGAGATTAAAGTCTACCTCCTTTCATCTGGTTAATGGTATCCTGTTTCGTCATATTTTTGACGGCGTATTGATGCGCTGTCTCGAAAAAGGCGAAGCAGAAAAAGTCTTGCTCGAGTTGCATGCAGGAGAAGCTGGTGGTCATTTTGGTGGTGACACCACTACTCATAAGGTTTTAAGAGCCGGTTATTACTGGCCCACACTTTTTAGAGATGCTCATGCCTTATGTCGTAAATGTATCATCTGTCAAAAAGCATCAGGGCGGTTACAAAAACCAGCCTTTCATTTGCAGCCCGTTTCAGTAGATTCTCCTTTTCAGCAGTGGGGCCTTGATATCATAGGTCCAATCAACCCTCCATCCTCGCAACAGCACAAGTTTATTTTGACAGCCACAGATTACTTTACTCGATGTTCTAAAGCTACTGCGCTAAAAACTATCAACACCAGTCAGGTAATTGCCTTTCTAAATTTGAATATTATCACTCGTTTCGGTATCCCTGACTGTTTAGTTTTTTATAATGCTTCTTACTTTTCCTCTCTTGAGATGAGCGAGTTCGCTTTGGAAAAAGGAATTAAGCTGAATTATTCGGCTGGCTATTACCCCCAAGGCAAAGGATTGGCAGAATCAACAAACAAGAACTTGATCAAAATCATCAAGAGAACGGTGGTTGAAAATCACAAGAATTGGCACAATGCACTGCTAAACGCGTTGTGGGCTGATAGGGTAACACCAAAAGCTACTGTAGGTAACTCCCCCTTTTTTCTCGTCTATGGCAGAGAAGCAATTCTACCACCTCACATTCTTCTTCCTTCACTTCAGTTGTCACAGAAAGTCCAAGAGGAAGATTCCCCCCCTCTGGAAAACCGGATTAACGCTTTGATGAAGCTAGAAGAGGTAAGAGCCCAAGCTAAACGTAAGTTAGATCAACATAAACAATTGGTTAAAAGCTGGTTCGATTCTAACTCTGCTTCTGATAGGAATTTTGAAGTAGCTGATCTCGTCTTGAAGTGGGAAAAACCGCATGAGGGAAAGGGAGAGCACACAAAATTTCAAAACTTATGGCTTGGACCATTTTTAATTGTTGAAAAGTTGGGTCCCAGTTCTTTTCGATTGCAGAATCTTGAAGGGCAGCTAGACACCTATCAGGTGAATGGCCAAGCCCTGAAAAGATACTTTGCTTGATGACAACCCTTGTATATTATGTACATATTTTTCTTTTGTTTGCTTTTCCGTTTTCTTTCTGTTTTTTATTTTTCTTTAATTTATCAGTTTGTGTTTTTGAAAATACACATACCTGTACACCGAGCTATTCAGACAAAGACAATAGAAAATTCCTTCACTAGAATAACTTCTGAGAAATTTGTACAAACATCAATAGCATATTGCTAAAGTTTATATCTGTGTTGGAAAAGTCTGTTGTTTGAAATAAGTTTACTGATTTCGATCTCTGAGTAAAGCTTGTCATGATCATCTATTATCTTTTTACGTTGTCCCTATTCCGTAAAGGAATGACTCAGAAGATGTCTCCCTGTCTTAAGAAGTTGTTTCTGTAAATAAAACATCTCTGGATCTAAATAAAGGACAGTTCTAAAAAAATTCTGATGAGGTCTAAAAAAATATGTTAAAATATCATGATTTTCAGCGTCACCCCGCTCGACCATATATCTATAAAATAAAATAAAAATTGTTAAGAAGAGCTGTGGGAAGTGCTTGTAAACCCGTCGGGATACTGAACAGGTCTGCTGGCAGTGGGTAAATGCATGCATGATGCCAAGGCAACTTCGTCGAGGTACTGAACAGGCCCGCTGGCAGCGAAGCAATGTCGGGTATATGAAAATTCGTGAATAAGAAACCTCTTAACCTTAAAACGTCCTTTATTCGGATCCAGAACTTCTTGGCAGGATACAGATGTCAGAGTGGGTTAAATGGAAACCATGTTGAGGCTATGGATGCCTGCTGGTAGCAGTGGCTCTGTCAACAGTATTGGAGATTTATCTTTAATATCATGACTTGCTGGTCTTAAGACTATTATCAGTTTTCATCTTTTGAAACACTGTTGGAGTAGTTGGTTAATGATGATGTTTATACGATTTTCTGGTTGTTATTTTTGAGTTGGAATTATCTTTGTTGTCCTAATCTGAATTTGTTCCTTTTGGCAGAGATAACTGCTTCTACCAGTGTGTCACCATTGTTGGTAGCCAAAGCACATTTTTTCCACTGTCTTATAAGCTGCCTACACCAATGTTTTGCAAACATCAATTTTTCGTCGCAATTTTCAAATAAACGACACTTTTATTTGTGTGACATTTGCACATTTACCTTTGTTTTTTTTTCATGACTGTAAGCGTGAAAACTTAGTCTTTCGTAGTAGCGTTAAAATCACTATTTGAACTGTCGCGCTTACCTTTTATTTATCATTATACAGTCAGCAAGATCCTTTGATCGGTACTCATGCTTTGATTGATTGTGTAATTTGGTTTCATTGAGTTTGTAATGCATTGGCATTTGGATTTGCATGTTATCTAACCTACTTGGCCATTGTTTTCATGAAAATACATAGGTGTTATGGTTAAATCTTTCATATATATCTTTTAATATGATACCTATGTTCGTATTTTCAAAACTATTGACATGTTGATTATATGAAGACCCATTGGTACCTTGGTTAAACTCATGATATGATCTATTACAATACATTAGCGCATGGTTAAACATTTGGTATTGGTTTCAAATTGTATGATTGATGGTTTAAAACTATGGCACAACGTTGATTGTGCACGTTGGTTTATACATTTACTATTGTTTTCATTGGTTGGCCAAGTGACATGATTATTGAACTATACTATAATGGGTAGAACAACTATAAGCCAACGGTTGTACTTTGGCAACAACTATTATGCATGGCAGAGATAAGTGCCACCACCTTCGCACGATGACATTAATGTCTATCCCTTATCCCCGTTTTACCTCTGTTCGCTCAGGTAACCCTTCATGCACTCTACTCCTGTGTATGCTATGACCCAAACCCTGGCTCGTTCACCGTGTGCTCGGCTCCATGGCACCAGTGGTGCGAATCGAGCCGAACGGTAGCCAAGCCTTGCTACTATTTGACAATTCCCGGAAAGAATTGGAGGATAACGGTTGGCTCACTTTCGTGCAGAGGTTTGAGGGTTTTAACTTATTTGTGGCACAGCAGTTCGCTCTGACGTTTGATGGCTGTAGAGCCAAGGTGGGTGACATCCAGTTGGAAATCAATGAGGAATTTATCAGTTCTGCTACAGGGTTACCTACCACGGGCCAGCGTTGGTTCAAAAATTCGAAAGTGGAAGAGGTGCCATGGCCGCTACTGTTTGTCTTGCGAAAAGTCACATCTTGTGACAGAGGTATGCCCATCTCTGTGCTTAAACCTCGATGGCATGATATTTTCATAATAGTCAAACAGTTCATGACCTGTGAAGGTCGATATGGACTTGTGTTTCTCTACCACCTGCGTTTGTTAATGAATTTTATGGGATACCCGTTGAATATGCCCTTTTACTTTCAGCGTAGCCTATATAAAATGTCGAAAAGGTTTAAAAGGGAGAAGGCCAACAGTAGCCTGTTCCACCATGGACTTATTAAACTTATCATGGTTTATCACTTGAGTTTACATGGTGATAGCTGGAGAGATTTCATCGCTCGAAATGGTTTTGATGATACGGACCCTGTCCAGGTTGACAAGCCTATGGTAAATAAAACCAAGGTCAGGCCACCTGTGCCCTTCCATGTCCTACTGCCATCTCCTAAGCCCTCGGTTGACCCTGATATTGAGTTACTAGATGTTGTAGCAGAGAAGGCTGAGGCTATTAAAAAGCTTGTGAGAAAAAGGGCCAAGGAAAACCCTACTGTAATTGCTAAGGGTAAAAAGAACCCGCGGCTTATTTCGAGGATGGCTAGAAATAAACCTAAACCCCCTGTTGAGAAGAATCCCATAGTTCTTAGTGAGGATTCAGACTCTGACGTAGAATGTTTCTTAGCCAGTGAGTACCATTACTCACAGGGTTTATGCCCCGAGCCACCTTATGATTTCGTTTCGAATCTTCCCCCTTGCCTAAGAAATAATCCTAGCTACCTTGGGATCAAACTGCCTAACGAAACCCTTGGCAATGTAATCAAACCCTCACCTGCACTTTTGAAACCCATACAGCCGTCCTATGACCAATGTGATTTGTGGTTGGAACGATCCTACATCGACGTTCCCATACTCCAATCAAAAATCCAATTACTGGAAAATCAAGTTGCAGTATTGACCAGTGAAAGAGACAAGCTCCAAGCAACTGATAGGACGCAGAAGACAACTAGCTCCATCGTTTTCAAGAATGTTGAATCGGCCACAGCCGTTATCAACTCCAAATTGTCGTGATCAAGCCTTCTGCTCGTCATATAGGTATGGATTTTGATATCATTTTAGTTTTTTGAATGACCAGGATTAATATAGTGATTGGAATTTGGTCTTCAAATAGCTCTGTTTATATTTCGAAATGGCTCTGTCATAATGTGTTCATCCTGTATATTTTCTACTTTGCTAAAAATAAATGGAATTTCGTTTTGGATACGTGATTTGATCATTCCCAGTTTAACCATTGATAGATTTTTATCGGATTTGAATGGTCTTTGTTTGGATTTGACTTGTTCATTTGTCTGATTGAGTTAACGAAATTAATCATTTGTTTTCAATTGAATTCGTTTTGTATCTACTCTGAACAGGAAGTTTTTCACGTTCAATTTAGAATACGATCATGTTTGGATTTGATTTCGTTATGGTTCGTATGTTGTGATTGACAAACGATTTCAATGAGTTTGGTTGTTACGATATTTTAATATGTTGTGTCATGTAATCTTCTAAAAACAGGAATACAACTCTGTTCGGTTTCAATTTGGAAAAAACTACTCTGTTTGGTATGAAAACAATGCTCTCATTTAAGCCTGTGCAAATGCACCCTAATCGTGGAATGGTTTTGATTCATAATAACTATGTTAAAACCTCAACTGTTCGATTCGCTCTTATTCTGATTGGATTATCCCATATCTTGAGTTGGCAATATGGTTTTATGAGTTGGATTCGTCTTTTAATTGTTTCTCTGTTTGATTTGTAAAACGAATATGGTCGACCTATGTTATCTCTATCAAAACTGGTTATAATTCATTTGAATGGAATGATTTTGATCAAGGTCAATTGATCTTGTTTGCCCAATTTGCAATAACAAACGATCGGATAATCCTTACGAATTCTGTTACCAATTAATTGATCATGTTATGATTTTATTTGAGTTGATTTTCGCGCCAGTTTGAGTTAATCCACTCGTGGCATGAATCGTTTTCTATGACATTACGATTATAACGATTTGAAAATGATCTTGTTTGGATTCGATCGTATCTCCTGTTGATAAGCTAGCATAACAATTGCCTACGATTTGTTTTGATTATATCAGTTTCAAATTGATATCAAACGATTTCACAACTGTTGATTATGATTTTGTTCGTTCGATTTTGTGGTAACAAAAGAAACAGAGTACGAGTATCTCTGTAGTCATTTGATTGATTTTGATCCTGTTTGATTTCGAATGGTATAACAATTTCAATTTCATTGATTCGTTTTCAAATAGCTATTGGATATTAATTGAATTTGATTATTTAAAAGATTTTTCAATCGATTTTAATGCTGATTCTGTGTCTTATTTAGACCAGCTACAGAATCGCAAGATTCTGTAACTAGTCTATAGAATTAGATTTTTATCATTTTATTAATAAAGGATCCTTCTAACTTGTCTATTTTGACCCTTTTCAGGTAAATTCGAATTGCATGGGACATGCTGGACATGCTAGAGGAATATTTGTGTGTTTTAGTTTTATTTTAGGCTCCTAGTTTAGTTAAACTTGGGATATTTTCCCAGATTTTATGTAAACAGTTTTATAACTTCCACAGGGATGTTTTACCCTGTGGAAGCTCTTTAAATACTTATTATTATTTTTAATAAGGATCATCCTCACTTGTGGGAGAACCAGGCTATGGATTTCTAATACAAACTGAGACAGAAGTTGATGTTCTGCTACAGATTTCGCTTTCATAATATCAATCTTTTGTTTCAAGTTTATGCATGTCATTAGCAATTGATTATAGACTACTTTAGCTATCTTATGTCTATTGCAGAATGATATGAATTAATTAATGTCTCAATCCATGTCTGATTTCTTTCAATATTTAAAAAATACAGCAATTACTTGGTTCAGTTAATGAACGACAGATTTCTCTTCTTCATCAATTGAATTATTTTGTATAAGTCTTTGCATACGGGTTTATCTAACTGTGGAGATTTATAAATCATAAGGTTGTTGTAATTTTTATGTCTTGTTTGTCCTGTAATTATATTGAAGATCACTGCAGCTATCATTTACGAGAAGCTCCTGGATTATTCGGTGCGGGTTTCCTCCCTCCGATCAGCTTAGAAAATCATCATACACAGGGCAAATCTGGAGCATTTCTCTAGGTCAGTTTTGTAATTTATTTTCGTTAATTTATTAGTATAATTTAAGTAGTTTAGTTAGATATATTTATAGTTTAGGTTTGTAGTTAGAATTAGTATATTAGTTGTTTCTAGTTTAGTTAGTTTTTCTGTTTTATTTCTGTTCATAAAATTATAAAATCAACAAAAATATTTCTTTCTGTTTTAGGACAGAATATAAATGAGTTTTCCAGGTTCTATTTAAATCTATAAATTGTGGATATTGTACATTTTGTGAATAAGTTATATTTCAATTAGTAGTTAGATAGTTAATTAGTTAGAGTTAGTATAGTATTAGTTAGTAGATTGTATATATAAAATAGTTAGATTAGTTAGTTTGTTTTAATAGTTAGTTTTAGTTAGATTAGTTTATTAGTTTGTTTTATTTATTTAATTAGATTAGTTATTTTAGATTAGTTTTCTTTTTTTCTTAGGACCTTAGATCGGCTAATGGAGCCGCTAAACCCGTCAGGGTGGTTCATTCCAAATAGCTTGGGTTATTAGACAACCCCGGACCGGTTCCACTCTCTCAGTTGACGGACGGTCGATTTCGCCCGTCAACAAGTCGGAAAAGAAAAGAAGAGTGAAAAGTATGGGGACCAACTCATGTATCATCTCTTGGTGGATCTCGTTATTATGTTACTTTTGTTGATGATGCAACTAGAAAAACTTGGGTTTATTGCATTTGAAAAAAAATCTGATGTTTTTGATACTTTTAAGAAATGGAAAGCTTTGGTTAAGAATGAGACAGGAAAAAGGTTGAAGTGTCTCAGATCAGACAATGGAGGTGAATATTGCAGCAAGGAGTTTGATGATTACTTCTCATACCATGGGATTCGTAGAGAGAAGACAGTTTCAGGAACACCACAAGAAGATGGTGTGTTAAAAAGGATGAACAGGACTATCATGGAGCATGCAAGGAGTATGAGATTGCGTGTTGGTTTGCCCTTACAGTTCTAGGTAGATGTTGTAGATATTGTTGTTTACTTAATAAACAGAGGACCTTCAAGCTCTTTGGATGGTAGAATTCCAGAGGAGGCATGGACAGGTAAAAAGGTAAACTATTGTTTTTTTAAGACTTTCAGTTGTGAATCATTTGTCCATATTTATAAAGAAAATAGAACAAAGCTTGAGGAAAAATCCAAGAAGTGTACCTTTATTGGATATGGTGTTAATGATTTTGGTTATCGCTTATGAGATTATAAAAATAACAAAATCATTAGGAGTGGAGATGTCATATTCAATGAGAAGTTCAAGTACAAAGATCAGTTGCAGGAAAATAAACAGGAAAAAGAAAAACCAGAATACACAATGCTTGATGAGATCACTGAAAAAGAAATTCCAAAGGAACCATAAAATCAAAATGTACAACAACAGGGAGCAACAAGTACCTCAAACTCTTGCAAGTGTTGTTAGAAGATCTACCAGGTTAAGTAGACCCCCTGAACGATACTCTCCTTCATTGTATTATTTATTGTTGACTAATTTTGGTGAACCAAAATGTTATGAAGAGGCAATGCAGGTAGACACTAAAAAGAAGTGGGAGCAAGGCATGAAAGAGGAAATCGATTCCTTGGTAAATAACCAAACTTGGGATTTGGTTCAGTTGCCTGGAGGAAAAAGAGCATTACAAAATAAATGGGTTTACAAGTTGAAGGATGAATATGGAGGCAAAAAGCAGTACAAGGATAGACTTGTTGTAAAGGAGTTTGCACAAAAGAAAGGTATAGACTTTGATGAAATATTTTCTCATGTTGTTAAAATAACTTCAATCGGGACTATTTTAAGTCTTGTGGCAGTAGAAGATTTGCATCTTGAATAGTTAGATGTAAAAACAACTTTTCTCCATGGGGATTTGGAGGAAGAGATTTATATGAAGCAGCCACAGGGGTATGAGGTCAAAGGAAATGAGAATTTGGTATGCAAGTTGAAGAAGAGTTTGTATGTCCTAAAGAAAGCTCCAAGGAAGTGGTATTTGAAGTTTGACAGGTTTATGACAGAACAAGGTTATAGTAGATGTCATTCTGATCACTGTGTTTATTTTAAAAGACTAGAAAATGGAAGCTATATTATCTTGTTATTGTATGTAGATGACATGCTTGTTGCAGGGTCTAATATGCAGGATATAAATGTGCTCAAGAAGAAATTAACTAATTCATTTGTGACAAAGGATTTGAGTGCTGCAAAGAAAATCCTTGGTATGAGAATAACAAGAGACTGGAAAAATCGCAAATTGACATTTTCTCAGGGTGAGTACATAGAGAAGGTGTTGGAAAGGTTTAGAATTCAGAATGCAAAACCCGTTAGTACACCCTTGGCCAACCATTTCAAAATAACTAAGGAAATGTATCCCAAGACACGGGAGGAGATAGAATACATGTCCAGGGTCCCTTATTCATCAACAATTGGCAGCTTGATGTATGCGATGGTTTGCACAAGACCAGATATTGCACATGCAGTGGGAGTTGTGAGCAGGTATATAAACAATCCAGGTAAAACACATTAGGAGGCAGTAAAGTGAATTCTCAGGTATTTGAGAGGTACTTCTACTCATGTATTATGTTTTGAAGGTCCATACATTGTTCTACAGGGGTATGTTGATTCATATATGGCAAGTGATAAAGATAGAAGGAGGATCACCATAAGGTATGTTTTTACTATAGGTGGAACATCAGTAAGTTGGATTTCAAAACGGAAAAAGGTTGTTTTAATTTCAACAACAGAAGTAGAGTATGTTTTTGCTACAGAGGCTAGTAAAGAAATGATTTGGTTACAGAGGTTTATGGAGGAATTGGGAAAGAAACATGAGAATAGCAGGTTGTACTGTGACAATGAGAGTGTCATTCATATTGCAAAGAACTCATCCTTCCATTTGAATACTAAGCATATACAACTCAAGTACCATTTCATACGATCCGTCTTGGAAGATGGACATTTGAAGTTGGAAAAGATACACACTAGCCAGAATCTTACAGACATGTTAACTAAGGGAGTAACCAGGGAGAAACTTAGTTCTTGCTCAGTTTCATTTGGTCTTCAAGCATGAAGGTGAAGATGAGAAATTTTCCAGGTCCAAGAAGGTTCATAGTCTAGGAGATAAAACAACGGTGGAGTTGTTGAGATCAATCTCCAAGTGAGAAATTGTTGGTTGTGGAGATTGTTTATCTTCCTGATTCAAATATCTTTGTTTTCAGTCGTGTTTATACCCCATGAAGACTTTTCACCCTAGAAGAATGTACACTCCTCCACGTGGGGGAGTGTAGAGGGGCAAGCGGGCCCCCGAAGGAAAAAATTGCCTTGTAAATGTATATTGTAATTTCATTGTAAATCTTGACCATTCATTATAAGGTCGCAAATCTAATGGTAGAAGTTATGTTAGGGTTTTCTGCCCTAAAAGGAAACCCTCTTTTATGAGGGAAATGTATTGCAGCTATGTATCATTGTGAATATTGTATTATGAGAGAGGAGACTGTGAGAGAAAGAAGAGGAGGTTACAACAGGTGTGTTGTAGGTTGTATCCCTTCATTTGTTGGATAATAATAAAGGAAGGACTTGGAAATTTCTCTGGTGTACGTAGCCCACACTAGGTGAACCACGTATATTTGTGTCTCTATTGTATTGTGTATCTTTTGTGTTTTATTTCCACATTTGTTTTATTTTATTACTCTGTGATCTTGTTTTTTTAACATGTTGATGATATGATCTTCACAAGAAATCTGTTAGTGGACAAGTTTAAAGCAAATACGAAACAAGAATTTGAAATGATTGGTTTGGGGTTAATGAGATATTTTCTTAGTATTGAAGTTCTTCAATCAGATTTAGGAATTTTTGTATTTCAGGCAAGGTATGTCATGGATGTGTTGAAGAGGTTCAAGATGATGAATTGTAAGCCAACACTGACTCCAATTGCAATAGGGACAAAACTTAGCAAAGAGGATGTGGGATCCAATGTAGATCTAACTATATTCAAGAGATTGGTTGGCAGTCTCATGTACCTCACTACCACTAGGTTGGGCATTATGTATGTTCATGGAGTCTCTAAAAGATTCACATTGGCAAGTTGGAAAAATAATTCTGAGATATATCGTTGGAACAACATGATATGGCATATTATGTTCCAGCACCAATAATGATTTTTTTATTGGATATACTTACAATGATTTTGCAGGTAGTCTTGATGACAAGAAGAGTACTTCAGGATATGTTTTCCATATTGGTTCAAGAGTGATTTCATGGACATCCAAAAAGCAACCCATTTGACATTTTCGTCCACAACAACATCTTGTCAATCATCATAAAAACAAACATATTTATACTAAATATCATTTTATTTTATTAGAGAACTTGTAAAGATGAAGAGTTTCATAGACATAATTTAAGGGTTGTAAAAATTAATACATTTAACCGTAGTAAGTAGTAGAGATTGTCGAGGGTTTTGTGCATTGGAGGTAAACAAACCTCGTTTCATTTGAAGCTCGTCGTAGTAGAGATTGTCAAAGGGTTTTGTGCAATTTGTAGTTATGATATGCTCCATATGTAAGCATTAGTTATAGAGCTCTAGATCTTAGTTTTGATTAATTTTATAGCAAGTAAAAAATAATTTGCAAGCCAAAAATCGTGTTGGGTCCCGCGACCGCACCATCAAGCTGTGGAACACGCTCCTGGTATCAGTAACATCGCCAAAACGAAACAGTCGAAGCCCACCAGCTAAGAATATGTAAAAGTCTCTGCAGGGTCAAGCGGTGATCCATAGCGTAGAAGCACCTTCAAGTTTTTGGAGGTAGGTCGAAGCAGAGCTAAAGAATGCTAGTAATCCAATATTCTCTTCAAAATTTTGTGGTAGACATGACATCAAGAAACCCTGTGAGAATTGACCCGGAACTCATCGGCGAAGTGTTTTTGCTTTGGTCTTGGATCTGTTTCTATCTTGGGTTTAAAATTTGCATTCGCCCAAAGTGTTGAAAGCCCAGTGTTGTTTTGTGTATTAGAATGCCACATTTAAGCACTTCTTTATTTTTTTGAGCATTGCAACATCCTTGCATTTATTATTATTATTGACAAATTTGATTATTTTTACTAGTAACAACGACATTAATAATATTAATATTGATAATATTACTTTTATAAATTTTAGTGGTTTATTATTATTATTGACAAAATTGATTATTTTTACTAGTAATAACGGCATTAATAATATTAATATTGACAATATTACTTTTATAAATTTTAGTGCTTGCTGATTAAAAATCTTTTGGTTTACATGAAATATTGTATCCATTTTTTACACATTTTTCATTGTTTATGACTCCACAAACCAAACCTTAAATTCTTTGAAGGGACCTGATTTCCATATTCCTTTAGCTAGAGTGTGAAGATGCATTCATTCATCTCTATCATGGGTCTGGTGCTCACTCGTAAAGAGAATTACCAAGAATGGTACAGAAAAGTTAAAACCACTTTGATATTCAATGACTTGTGGAATGGTATTTGTGAAGCAACAACTTATAGTGAAGAAGAAGTCAAATCAACTGTCATAGAAGCACAACCGAAGAGTAGCAGAGTGACCATTCCTGCATCAAACAAAGAACGTGCCATATGAAAGGACAAAGACCAGGAAGACTCTAATTCATAACTGAAACTCATACAAATGTTCGTGAAGCTCTTCAACCTAGAGTTGAAGAATAAGGACCTTATGGCTTTAGCTTATGAAATGAGAGCCATAATGCATGGCATTAATACCAATGGGGTGAAGATAGACCTCTCTCTCATAGCTTTCATTATAGATTTTATTAAGATCCTTTACCCTACATATTTTTACTACCTTGAATCTCTTGCAAGCTAGTGGTCAAATAAAATCCATCTCATTTGACATTTTAGTGGGAAAACTTGGAGACACTGAGAAAGAAAGCCTATGGAAAGAAGTCAACCCATTCCATCGGTGAGAGTGTTTGGCGCAGAAGGGGAAGAGTTAACCACATGATTCTTCTAGAGGAGAAGGCAACAAAAGAGGACATGGAAGAAAGAGTTTCAGAGGTAGGGGGGTAGACACAACCAAGGCAAGAGATGGAAGAATGACTATAGAGTCCCATGGGAGAAGATCAAAGAAGACATATAGAATCAGAAGAAGACACCAGTAAAAATTTAGAACCAACCAAAGTTAAAGCACCTGAATTTGCTCATTACATTGTTGCCCATACCTAGCCTAACAATTATGATGGGTGGCTTGATGATTGGTTGTTGTGATGTCAATTTTTGTGTAATTAATATGTCTAAATATATATTGCCCACTCGGAGAAAGAAGCATTGCAAAAAAACATTTTCTCTAAAATTTACCCACCCCATATGGAGAGGTGAGAAGATCTTGAGTATAGAAGTCTTTCCGAAATTTCTTTGGATTGTACTATCAATGTGGAGGCTAAGCCACAACTTGTTTTTAAGATCAAAACATTCCATCATTACTATGAAAAAACATATTCAATACAAAAATAACATTTTCCAAGATAAATCCACATTTAAGGGAGATGAGTATAATGTTCACTCTTGCCCAAGACCAATAAGGTTTATTAAACTATTAACTATTATATTTTGCATTCCTTTTATAAACAAATTTTACAATTTCAATTCACTCTAACCAATCTCACTCTAACAAGAAGAACCATCTAATTTATAAACAATATAAATTATTAGAACCATGTACATCAAAGTAATTTGTATTATTTACATGGTGACACTCCATTTCACCATTATAGTATATCATAACAAACATATCTATAACATCATTCAATGCTTTATAAAATAGTTCAAATTCATCATTTCTATTAATTTATCATAATAAACATATCTACAACATCATTCAATGTTTTATAAAATAATTTAAATTCATCATTTCTATTAATTTAATGCATATTATTATTTTTAATATAGTTTGATTATTAATTTAATGCACATTGTTATTTTTAATATAATTTGATTGGCGTCATATCCTTATCAATTGAAAACAACAAATTATAGAAGCATTTTCAATTTCATTCTTGTTGAACAAAATAATTAATTTGACAAAAAAAAATATGGAAAATAATATTTTATAAAATAGTTTAAATTCATCATTTCTATTAATTTAATATACATTTTTATTTTTAATATTTGATTGGCATCATACTCTTATGGATTGAAAACCACAAATGGT
>JASDQU010101832.1:805188-815798 GCA_032191745.1 Picea mariana
CTGCATACCGACCACCACCCTTTGATTTTCATCAACTCTCAATCGAAGATTCAGGAACAAAGGCACCTTAAATGGGCCTCCTACATTCAACAATTTCACTTAGTCATCAGATACAAGAAATGCACTTCTAATAAAATGGTTGATTTGCTAAGTCAACCTCCCACTCCATTTCTTTCTATTCTAGAAGTACATTGTGTTACTTATGACACATGGAAAGATCAATATGCTACTGACACTGACTTTCGAGAGATTTGGGAATCTTTGCAAATCCCCACAGTGATCAATCAGACCCCCTTCCTAGACTATATTATTCGAGATGGGTGGCTATATAAGTTGAATTTGCTATGCGTTCCACACTCAAAAGACCACCTCTTGCTCATCAGGGAAGCACATGCTTCAGCCTATGGGGGCCACTTCGGCACCACAAAGACCACCCAACATTTGCAACTCCATTTTCATTGGCCTTCCATGCAGCCTCAAGTCGAAAAATTTATCAGAGATTGTGCCTTATGCTCACAATCCAAGCCATTCAACTCGAAGCATGGGTTGTATCAACCACTGCCGCGTCCTTCTTGGCCTTGGGAGTCAATCACAATGGACTTCCTAAGTGGACTTCCAACAACCCAAAAGAAACATGATGTAAGCTGGGTAGTGGTATGCTGCTTCAGCAAAATGGAACTTTTTATCCCATGCACAAAGACTACTACAACAACGCAAACAACGAAACTCTATTTCTGTCATGTCTAGCCCCATTTTGGCCTCCCAAGTAGTATCATCTCAGACAAAGATTCTCTCTTCCTCAGTACATTTTGGAAGACCATATGGGCGCTATTGGGGTGCCACCTCAAGTTTTCTATTGCATTCCATCCTCAAACGGATGGCCAAACAGAGGTTGTCAATAGAGTCTTGGTGCATGCTCTCTGAACTCACTTTGGGTGCAACAAACAATGGGACATTTACTTACACATTCTCCAACATAGATACAACAAGGCAACACATTCTTCTACTAGCTTTTCACCTATTGAAGTCGACTTGGGTTTCCAACCAATATCTCCAATCAAGCTTCCACTCACTTGGGATCCTCAAGGTACCTTCCATCAACAACAGGAACAATTGTCAGCTCAACAATTTCTCCAACAAATTGCACAACACCACAGTGCAGTCACATCAACACTCAAAGCAGCCCAAGATCATGCCAAGCAACGCCATGACAAACAAAGAACCTTCATGGCCTTTCAACCAGGGGATCAAGTCTGGTTACACTTAGATAAGAAGCACTTCAAAGGCCACCATCACAAGCTTCTTCCAATCAGATATGGTCTGTATACAATACTCGACAAGATTGGAGAAAATGCATATAGGTTGGATCTGCCACCACAACTAGGAATCCACAATGTCATTAATGTAAATCACTTAAAGTTGTTTGAGCCTTACGTCTTGGAAGAACCATTCACCATCACTCATCCAGTGGAAAACATTCCTAATTTCCAACTCCCATTGGCCAAAGACACTATACTGGACACTCGAAGTCGTTCTACAAGACACCAAACTTACACTTCATATCTGGTATCCCACCAAGGCCAAACTCTAGCTCAAGCAAAGTGAATCACAACTGATGTATTGCACAACAAGATTCCGCATCTTCTCATGGAAGCTGGGATGCTTCCAGATCTAAACAGGGAGGAATTGGGCCAAGGAGGCCACCTAGGGCGCACAAGTCAATCAACTAGGCGCAACACTTCTTCACCTTTTGATGATGAATTAAATATATGTAAAATAAATGGTTCCCTTGGTATATAAGGTGAGTTGGGACTAAAATAAGGAATTCTTACCTTTTCTTCTGAAGTTATGTGTCTTGGTTGTTTTCTTTTCTGAGTTTTCATTTTACATTCACGACAATTTCATTTTTAGGGTTTTTGAAGAATAACCAGTGCGCCTTCCTTCATGGTTGCCTCCTGGTGACTCCATTTTCCATGCTTCCACCTCTGAGAGAAACATTATCTCATTATATAGCCACTCTCTCAGGGAGAAAATCATTTCCTTTGAGCTTTCTGAGGCAGAAGGGAGAGCACACCAACAGGGGTTTGTGCCCTTGCTAGTTTCTTCTTTGTGGGAATGAAGTGAGTGCACCCTCTTCCATGGCTACATTGGGCTTCTTCAACTAATCCCTGGAGGTCACTCTGAGATCACCAAAACCTCTTGGACACTCTTGGGTCACCCTAGTTTGGATCCCCATTTGCTTGGTCACCCAAACTAATGGTGCACCCCTGTTCAGATTTGCGTCCATGAGGAGAGTTTTTGGTCAGAAGCCGAGCTGTGGCTTGCATGGTCACCTTCTCTTGTAGATCACCTTCTTGGGCAAATCAAATTTGTCACATTGAGAAGTAAAATCGTCAAGCTCAACAAGAACGTTGAAGAGACAAAAACATCCACATCAATTATAGAGAATGAAGAGAATCACTCTAGGTTGCTAGAAAAGAAGAATTAAGAAAATAGAAAGAGTTATGCAGAAGTACTCAAAGGAAGGAATCATGGTCAACCAAAATCTAAGAAAACTATTGAAGATACATCTTCAAGAAGACCATCCATGTTCAAGCCACAAAGAAGCTTCAATCATGATCATGATTAATCAAGGCAAAAATTCAGAAGGACTATGCCACAAAGAAGATCATTCACTCCCAAGTATGTAAATTTGTTTTATGGTCATTGTTTTTATTGCACTAACTTTGGACATAAGGTTGTATATAGCAGGGATTATAAAATAAATGTTCAAGCAAGAAATGCCTATGTGGCCCCACGTAACATTGAATGTTACAAATGTCATAACTATGGACACATAGCTAGTGATTGTAGAAGCATGATCGATACTTCCATGAAAGAGAAAATTGATATCAGATGTAAGAAAGTATGGATAAGAAAACCTGAAGAATAGGTGAACAAATACCAGGTCCCAAAGATTGCAAGAATGGCAATAAAACGAGATGAAGAAAATTATACAGAGAAAAAGAAAGATGCCAGATACATAAATGTTTGGAAAACAACTGAAAGAAAAGAAGGAAAGGTAAATAAGGAACAGGTTCAAGAGATTGTACTTTCAGGCATTGTAGTGAAAGATGAATCCACATACAGAAAGAAAGAAGTTAGAGCTCAGAGAGATGATGAATCTACCATTGAAGATGATGATGAATACACATCAGAGCATAAATTGTTCTGAGCCATCCGGCTTAGATACTCCTAGGTAACATGAATATTAGACAGGGAAAGTCTATGTGATAGCCGTGACATACCAAAGAACCATCCTTCAAGAAGATTTCATAGTTTGAATAGACAGATCCATATCAGTCAGTTAACAGAAGTACAATCAGTTGTAGTAGTGAACACTTCATGATAGTACAATGATAAATGGGTCAACATTATGGACAATGTGCAGTAGAGTCTTGGAAAATATGGACAGAGATTGATTCATAAGAAGACTTAGCAGGTTTGGATAGATATATGACATTGGACGAGAGCATGGATTCATATATTGGTTTTGAGAGTGGTTCAGAGACAAAGGAACATTATCATAATGGATGATAATTACACAAGAAATGGCTCGAACAATGCTAATGGATTCAAAATTGATAGATATTTTTTGGACACATGCAGTGCATACAACATTTCACATTCAAAATAGAGTAATGCTTAGAAAAAACAATGACAAAACTTCCTACGAGCTATGGAAATGAAGACCAACAAATGTCAAGCACTTCAGATTATTTGGAAGCAAATGCTACATCAAAAGAGAAGATGGAAGAATGGGAAAGTTTGACTCGGAAAAAGGATTACTTGTTGGTTACTCAAGTACAAGGAAAGCATACAAGTATTACAATCTAAGGTTGAACAAAGTTGTGGAAATCATCAATGTAACAATTGATGAAACAGGTGGACAAGAATTAAAGGAAGTAGGAAGTGAATCAATGGAACAACTTTACGAAGAATAAGCATAAGATGAAGAAGAAGTCTACATCGAACAACCATAAGGATTTCAATTGTCAGAGAATACAGATTACGTGTGCAAATTGAAGAAGGCCTTGTATGGTCTAAAATAGGCTTCTAGAGCATCGTACTCTAGACTAGATAAATATCTACAACAGGCAAGGTTCAGAAAAGGAAGTGAAAACAACAACCTCTACATCAAGGTAACTCAAGATAGTATTTTATTAATTGAATTTTATGTTGATGATATTATTTGTAGGAGCAATGATGACAGGTTAAGCCAGACATTTGAAAAGGATATGCATAATGAATTTGAAATGTCATGACTCAAAGAACTATCCTTCTTTCTGGGTCTTCAGATATGTCAAAACAACCAAGGAATTTTTATTTCTCAAACTAAGTATATCAGAGAAAGGACAAAGAGGTTTAGAATGAAAGATTGCAAATCAGTTACCGCTCCTATGCAAACTAGTTGCAAGTTCAACAAATATGATCATTCAAAGTCTACAGACTAGAGTAATACAGATCAATGATTGGTACCTTACTATATGTGACAACATCCAGACCAAATGTAATGCGGGCAGTTGGATAGGTGTCACGATTTTAAGCATCACCAAAGGAATCACATGTCTTAGCAGTGAAGAGGATTTTTAGATATATCAAAGGAACAAAAGAGTTTGGATTATGGTATCCAAAATGAAAGGATCTATCACTTATTGCCTACATAGATGTAGATTGGGCATGTTGCATTGATGACCGATGAAGCACCAGTGGAACAACGTTCTACTTGGGTGAGTGTTTAGTATCTTGGATAAGCAAGAAACAATCATCAATATCGTATCTATAGACGAAGCAAAATATATTGTAGAAACAAGATGTTGTAAACAGGTTCTATGGATGAAATAAACTCTGACATATATACATGCCTATTCTAATCTATTGTGATAATACAAGCGCCATCAGTATATCAAAGAACCCCATGATGCACTCCAAGATGAAGAACATTCCAATCAAGTATCACTTTCTATGGGAACAGGTTGCAGAGAAGAAAATCAGACTCCTATAGTTAATACAATAGGATCACCCACCTATGAGCTTGCCAAATATGTTGCAAAAATTTTAGGCCCCTTAGTAGGTCATACAAACTCCTTCATAAAAGACTCAAATGATTTCATTAATATTATTGAGAATGAGAAAGTGAAGCCGGATGACACCCTCATAATCTTTGATGTTGTCTATCTATTCACAAAGATCCCTCTTCATGAAGCAATCCTAGTTGTCAAAGAGGTAACCGATCCCGAAACAATGAAACTAGCTGAGGTATGTCTTCATTCCACATTCTTTAGCTATAAAGGAGAGTTTTATGAACAAACTAGTGGCATAGTAATGGGATCTCCACTTTCTCTCATCGTTTCCAACCTTTTCATGGAAAATTTTGAGAAGAAAGCCATAGATTCCTATCCCCTGAAACCACTAAGATGGAAATGATACGTTGATGATACTAATGTACTTTGGCACCATGGGAAAGAAGAGCTAGATAAATTCTTCTATCATCTTAATAATATTTCCAAAGACATTAAATTCACAATGGAACTTCAAGATAATGGTAGCATCCCATTCCTAGACATACTAATCAACAGGAAAGAAGACATGAAACTTGGACATTCAATCTACATAAAAAAGACACACACAGAGAACTACCTTCACGCTAGCTCCCATCATCACCCCACCCAAAAATTAGGAGTTCTTAACACCTTATCCATAAGAGCCATAAGAATTTTAGATAAAGAACACCTAGAATAGGAGAAAAATCACCTTCACAAAGTCTTCAAGAGCATAGGTTACAAGGAAAAAGAGATTGAGAATGCAATAAAGAAAGCCCTAGAAAGAGAAAATAATAGATCTCAACTGTTGACGTCGGAAGTCACTCCTGGATTGCAGCAGGAGCAGAGCCCGACACCCATCAGTTTATGTCACGATTTGTTTATAAAGGGTGATCAAATGGAAGAAAACTCAAAACCATATCGCTCCCTCAGAAAAATGGGTTGGAACAACAAGGATATGTGAGGTCTTGATTCAACTTGAGTCAGTAAATTGCATAGTGGTGAGTGAGTGAAAGAAGAGAAAAGGGAAAAGTCTCAGATATGAGATCCTCTCAGACCAGAGAAACTTCAAGGTAAACCTGAAACGTTGCGGAACTAATACAATCAAACATACATCATATAGTTACAACAACACCCGACTGGATCATCCATGCCCAAGCTCTCAAGATTCAGAGAAAAAGGAAAGGAGGAGGCTAACCACCATTAAACAAGAAATCTCAAAACATCATTGTATAACCAGAGAACTAGAGACTTCATTAAAGCTTTACGGTCGAGAGCTTAGCTCTACCATCGATCCTTTACAAAAATGGAAAAATTGCCTACATATACCCAAAGCCAATAACGACAAAAAAACCAAGACTTATCACTAAAAACATTACGTCTGCATGTTTACTAGCAGACTGCACCTGCAGTCTCTGGATGGTCGTCCGCTTGTGTCAGACGCAACCAGGCTCCTGACAACCCTGCCAAAGAATTGACCTGTCTCAGGTCCCTTTCCGGACTTTCCATTTATGGTGGAGACGATGTTTAACCACCACCAACCACCTCAATAACTGCTTCCTTGGGATTGGGAATGGCCCGGCCAACTCTGTATTCTTAGAATGTGGAATCCTTCTCGCACTACCACCTGGATTGGCTGAACGGCCTAATGGATAAGGTGTGGAGGCCGGTGATCCAGGTGGATATTGGTGCCACCCGCCTATTCCACTTGGACCCACACAATTGTTTCTTTCATTTTTTCAGCTTCCTTAATTGTAGCACAATTTACTATTTTTAGCATTTATTCGGGTCCTGAACTTTTGGAGCTGTTTTGAGGCCCTAAACAACATTTTTTGGGCATGAATGCTCCAGCAAATATGTGTTTTTTTTGGACTCAATACTCGCTATCAACAATGTAGTTCTTGGATAGATCTTTCTAACGATGTATCATGTGCATCAAACGGAGATAGTATGCCAAAGTTACGACCCTGGGAAATTGATGTACCAATTTACCCCAACGGGGCCCATATTCTGGCATTTCATCTCCTAGGGTTAGGTTTTTGTAGGTTTAGGGTTTTCCATTGTTTCTTAGTAATATATAGGCCTTTGAACCTCATTGTAACAGGTAGTTGAGAGGCTAGTAGCCGCCACATCTCTTCTCAAAGATAAGCTACCAACGCCCTAGCTAGTTTATTTCCATTCTGTCTATAAGCATTTTTCAGTCATTTGTTGTTAATGAAATGAAGTCTTATTTCCTCTGCATCTCTGCGTTTATGTGTATTTCTGTATTTCATTGTGTTCCTACATAAATCCGGATCAGTGGTATCAGATCCAAGTCTACTCATTCTTGATCTTTCTTTGCATCCCCAACGAGGTCAGGGTATAAGGAGTTGGGGCTCGATCTGGTTGAACCTTTGCAAGATCAGTCTCGCAAACCCCGACGACATCCCCTAGGGGAAGAAAAGAAAGATGAGGGAGAAGGAGATCCTATCAAAATGTTGCTCGAGGAGGCCCTCAAGAAACAAAGGAACGTGATGATGGACAACTTTGCCTAGATTCTTCAACGGATTCCCACTGGCGGCGCATTGACATCCAACAACCACTCTGGAGGCACCACTCCTTTTAAGGTATAAGTAAACTTTGACATTCCCATATTTGAGGGCCAAATAGATGCAGATGTCGTAGATAGATGGTTGAATCTGTTAGAAGGATATTTCTCAGTTCATGAATTTTTCGACCGAGAAAGGATTATTTTTGCACTCCTCAAAGCCACCCCCCATGTCAAGGACTGGTGGGAAACCTACTCAGAGAAACAGGGCGAGGGGGAACCCTCTATGTTCTCGTCCACACCCACTTGGAATTCTTTTCGAGACGCCATCAAGGAACAATATTATCCCATGGGGAGATATGAAGACAAATACATATAATGGACTACGCAGTGGCAACAAAGGGACCAAGATGTGCATGAGATGACGAATCTGTTTCATACCCTATGCACAAAGTTGGGTATTAAAGATTCAGAGAAACATTTGGTGTTAAAGTACCACAGTTGTCTACACAGATACATTCAGGAGGAAATGGATTTCCTTGACATCTCCTCGCTTGGTGTGGCATACCGATATGCTGCCAAGATTGAGCAGAAGTTCAAATAGAAAAAGTGAGACTTTGGGCCTGTGAATCAGAAGCAAGGGAAAGATACCTCCAAACCGCAGAACAAAGGACCAAGCCAAGGTGGGGTGGCCTAGGATAACCCGCCAAAGCCACAAGCAAAGAACAATTCCATGAAGCCAAAAAAGGACACGGGGAAGTGGTGTGAGTTCCATAAGAGCTCCTCTCACAACACAAGTGAGTGTCGGGCCAAGTAGTCAGTGGTAGCCGAGTTGAAGGCTTTTGAATCGGATGCATGCTCTGACTCTGAATCGGAACCCGACAAGGGGAATGAGAGGGGGAAGCAGATTATCGATGTGGAGCCCAACGCCACCGTTGCCACCATGAAGATCCAGAAGGAGGAACCAGAATATCCAGAGGAGGCAAAGCGTCTCTTCCATTCCAAGATGTGGGTAAAGGGTTCCCCGTTGCAGTTTATTGTCGACAGTGGGAGCTAGAAGAACCTCATCTCAGTAGAGGTCATGAAGCAGTTGGGCTTGCCAACCAGAACACACCCACAACCATACAACATCAAGTGGTTGCACCAAGGACGAGACCTCCGTGTCAGCCAACAATGTCGCCTTCCCTACAACATCAATCCCTTCATGGATGAGGTATTATGCGACATTGCTCCTCTTGATTTTTCTGATGTATTATTAGGCCAACCATACTTGTGGAAGCGACATGCAGTGTATGAGTTCAGGCCTCGTGCTGTTATTATCACCTTGAGCAATAAGCTGTACAGGATACCGGAGATAGCACCGCCTACCACCATCTCTTTGGTTACTGCAAAACAATGCAGTAAGCTCATTTCCAAAACCAGGAAATTTGTTTTCCTGATGATCTGCCCTTAGGGAAAGAGGAAGACTGTGGCCATGACCTCTAGACAGGGCCCCGTTGCACAAAAACAACAGATGGATAAGGTCGTGGAGGAGTACGAGGACATCTTCACCTCCCCCGCAGGGGTGCCTCTACATTGCCAGGTCAAGCACCCCATCGATATGACCCCAAGTGTGCCGTTGCCCAATGGACCCATCTATCAGCGCTCTTCTATAGAATGATGAAATCAAGAGGTAGATTCATGAGCTATTGCAGAAAGGTCACATCCGACCTAGTTCATCACCCTGTGGGAGCCCAATCGTGTCGGTGCAGAAGAAGGATGGGACTTGGAGACTTTGCATTGACTATCGGGCACTGAACAAGATCACTGTTCGGAATAGGTACCCGATCCCATGGATTGATGACCTTCTGGACCAACTCAAGGGGGTGAAATATTTCAGCAAGATTGACTTGAAGTCGGGGTATCACCAGGTACCAATTGAACCCTCTGATGTGTGGAAGATTGCCTTCAAATCCAAGGAGGGCCTTTTCGAATGGTTGGTCATGCCATTCGGGTTGATGAATGCCCCTGCAACCTTCATGAGGCTAATGGATGACATCCTATAGCCATTCATGAACTCATTTGTAGTGGTGTACTTGGATGACATTCTGATCTTCAGCCAGACTTGGGAAGAGAACCTCCATCACATCCGACAGGTCTTCCAAACATTGCGACAACACAAGTTGTGTGCCAATTTGGAGAAATGCACTTTTGGCATGACCCAAGTTCAATATCTGGTATACATTATTGATGAGTGGAGGGTGCATGTGGATCTAGCAAAGATCCAAGTCATTCAGGATTGGCCAGCCCCAACCACCCTAACAGAGCTCCGTAGCTTTTTACGTCTTGCCAATTTCTACCGTAGGTTTGTGTTGGGATTCTCTCATATGACTTGGCCCTTGAGTCAAGTCACCAAGGGAGGAGCTAAAGAAAAATTCTTTTGGTTTGAATCTCAACAGAAGGCATTCGGGGAGTTGAAGCATCACCTTTGCTCTGCACCAGTGCTCACATTACCAGACTTGCAACAACCATTTGAGATCAAGACAGATGCCTCTGACTATGCCACTGGGGCAATCCTTACTCAACATGGGCATCTAGTGGAATATCACAGTGAGACACTTTCCGACACAGTCAGAAAGTATCCCACTTATGAAAAAGAAATGTATTCCATTGTGTAGGCTTGTCGGCAATGGAAGCATTACATTTTGGGAAAGGAAACAGTCATCCACACAGACCATTGACCCCTACAGTTCATACAGACACAAGGGAAGTTGCAGAACGATCATCATCAGAAGTGGTCCACATACATACAACAGTTTCATTTGAACATTAAGTACAAGAAAGGCATCACCAATAATGTTGCAGACTGCCTCAGTCGACCACCCATCGTGGCACTAACCACTGTGCTCAACTCTTGTGGGCACGAGACTTCTGATTGGCCGCTTCTCTACACAAGTGATCCAGAATTCAGCCACACATACAATACACTCTTGGAGGGTAAGCAAGTTCCCAATTTTCACCTC
>JASDQU010101832.1:820050-868676 GCA_032191745.1 Picea mariana
TAAAGGTAGAAAGGAGAGGGGGCTCCGGAATCCAACCTCTCTTGTAGATCTGGGCATGCAGATCCTAGACACCCAATTTTGTCCGCTTCTTAATGTAACTCACATTGTGCCCCAAACTTAGGGTAAGTGGGTTTTTAATCCACTTCTGTCCATCCTTTCTCCAAAGGGGGTCACCTATTAGGAAAAATACCCCCCTACATGTTTAGGTGCTAACATTAGGCTCCATGGGGGATAGAGTCATCCCTGTGATGCTCTAAGAACTCATTCTGCAGTTCCAGTGCCTTGTTGTTGGGCTATGGAGTCATTTATTAAGCCAAAGATAAACATAAAACAATATTGTTTCATGATCTCGTGCCTGATTTCTTCATCTCTTAATGCCTTATTAAAGAAAGAAATTGGTTTCTCTCACCCTTCCTCATTTTTCTGCAATAAGACCGCTGCTACTGTATCAAAAGAAGCAAAAGAAAAAATTAGGAAATCCTTGGAATAATCAGGACTAATTAGCACAGGTCCCTCAGTCAATGCCCTTTTTATTTGGATAAAGGATTCCCTGGGCTTAGCAGTCCATTTTAATTCATTTCCCTTTCTGAGCATGGTTGTGATGTGTTTCACCAACTCAGCAAAATTTGAGACGAACTGCCTCAGAAAGTTAATCTTCCCTAAAAAAGCCTGGGCTTCTTTTCTAGACCTGGGAAGTGACAGGGTCTGAATTGCCTCTACCCTGCTGGGATCAATTCTCACTCCTTCTGCTGATACTATATTGCCTAACAAATTCCCCTCCTTCATAGCAAACAAAGATTTCTTGGGATTTAAGGAAAGGCCAAACCTCCGGCACTTCAAGAAAACTTTCCTCAGGTGATGACAATGCTCTTTATCTGACCTAGAGAAGACTGTAATGTCATCCAGATAGATCACCACAAATTGATCTTTCTCCCCGATGAAGGCTATATCCATGGCTCGCTGAAATGTTGCTCCTGCATTCATCAATCCAAAAGGCATTTTGGCATACATGAATGTGCCCCAAGGAGTGGTGAAGGCCATTTTTTCTCTGTCCTCAAGAAGGACTGATATCTGATTATAGCCAGAAAAACCATCAATCATGGATATCCTAGATGCACCAGTTACCCTCTGCAATATGTGTTCCATGTTGGGAAAGGGATAGTTGTCTTTCTTTGAGCTCCTATTCAGGTTCCTGAAATCAACACAGAGCCTGATTTCTCCACTTTTCTTCCTCATGGGAACCAGATTGGCCACCCACTTAGAATATCTCAAGGGGACAATGATTTGGGCATCTAACAACTTCTTCACCTCTCTCTCCATGACATGCAACAACATGGGATTTATCTGTCTTAGCTTCTACCTAAATGGCTTAGCCTCTTCCTTCAGTGGGATCTTGTGCTCAATGACAACTGTGTCATATGTCTTGAGGTCTTCAGAGGTCCATGCAAACACATCAACAAATTCTTTCAATAACTCAGTATATTCGACCCTCTGCTCATTGGTCAAACTGCTTGACAACCTGACAAACTTGGGCTCCTCCTGTGTGCCAATGTTGCACTCAGTTGTATCAACATCTCCTCTTGAAATCCTACCCTTCACTGCCACATCATTCTCATCGAAAAGTTTTTCTAAAGGGACTAGTCCCTTTGGAATGTGATTGCTGGGCAACTGAACAATATGGTGAATAACAATTTTATTTAAAAATACCTCAGGGTGAGGGTCACCTTCGGGATCAGGGTCCTGATCAATGTGCAATGCAGAAAATTCATCGACAGACTGAAGAAATTTTTTGATTTCAAGATCATCTTCGAATACCTTCCAATGCTTGACATTGTCCGGGATGGATGGCCTATATCTTATCTCGACCCCATATTTGATCTTAGGCGGTAGAGGGATCCTGAACAGACTAGCTGAGACAACTAAGGAATCGGCTGAAGTATTCTCCTCTCTTGGAATAAAAGAAATGTTGAAGGCTGAGAAGAAATTATCAATAAGGTCCCACACCTCATTTCTGTAACTCCTGAGCCGAGGATGCTTAGCCTGATAAGCATTTATGACTTGCCGAATTATGAACTCAGCATCTCCAAACACTGTTATCTCCTTAATTCCCATTTCTTTTGCAGCCCTCATACCCAGAACAAGAGCTTCATACTCTACCACATTGTTGGTGGTTTCAAATTCCAGCTTATATGACAGGGATATGGTTTCTTGACCAGGTGACACAAAAACCACTCCAACACCCGTGCCTACGCTAGAAGAAACTCCATCAAAGAACATCTTCCAAACAAGGGTGGTTGGAGGAGGTATCTCATGATTAAAGATGGGCTTCTTTTTGATCTATAAAGGAGCTTCTGGAGTCTCAGTGATTTGCAATAAACTAGACCCCAAATCAGTGTCAAGCGCAAAGATGGGATGATTGGTGGGGTTTGCTTCATCACTAACAATATAGGCCAACCGAGCTTCTCTGTACAACCTCCTATGTTCCCCTCCAAAGAATGGAATGGTGGCATATGTGAGATCCATCTGTAATGTTCCTCCAAGTATTTTAATCCAAGATCTTGACAACATCATGCCAAACTTGGGGGGGACATCAGCTACCACAATGTCCATGACCACACTCTTCATTGGAAGTTGAAATAAAGAGACCATCAAGTCTTTGATGACTCCAATACATTGCACCCTCATTGAATCAAAAGAATACAAATCATGATAAGCCTTTGTCACTTCCAGTCCCAATTCCTCCATGACTATTTTGGGCATAAGGTTGTGGGAAGCTTCTGAATCCATGAGGCAATTATGTAGCACCTTATCATGTATGTTTAGGGATGTGTAGAAGGGAGGGGATGAATCATCTCTGTCTTCTACCATGGGGCCTAGGACGACTGCTGGCTTTTCATATTGAAGATTTACTGAGTCAGAGGAAGGATGGGGGGACTCAGATTGTAGCAGTTTGGAGAGGGATCTTTTGAAATCTTCATTTTTAACTAGCTCTGAGAGGGGTACAAGAATTCTAATATTTTGAATTTCATGCTCAAAAATAAAGGGGGAAATAGTCTTAGGAGCTTCCCTTACCTCAGAGACAGGTTCTTTGGCTGCTGGCGAAGTATTTTGAGCTTTCTTTTCTTTAGTAGTGATTGCTGTAGATTTAGCAGACCTTTCTGCTATGAGGGGCTGATCTTGGCTATCAAAATTTCCTTCTTTCTTATTTGACCTGAGATGTTATCTGTTAGGAGTGTTGTTGGCTCTTTCCCTTTTACCCAACTCATTGACTTGGCTGTTCATAAGGGATTCTTCATATATAGATTGAGTCAGATGGGGGAAAGGGAAAGTGTCTTCAATATGGTGAATTTCAGGGTCTAGCTCATCTATCTCCTCTCCTTCCTCATGAGAAACTAAGTTATTTTGGAGAGGATCTTGGATCCTCTTCTCATCTCTATCTTTGCCCCTTTGTTCCCTTGGCAAAGCCTATGGCACATTGTTACCAGGCCTCCTGAAGCCTCTGTTATCAATATTTTGGGGATTTTTGTACATAGGCTTGCCTTCTAACTCCCACCTTTCCATTCTAGCTGAAAGTAATTTTAGCATTCTAGTCACCTCGTCAGAATAAAGGGGAAGGGGAGAGGAATTGGATGGGGAGGCTTCAGGTCTTTTCCTGGATATGTCTCTATCAACATTATTCCTAAGTCGTTCAACAACCAGTATGTTAGATTCTACTTCCATGACTGCATCCTGCATATGAGCCAAAGTAATGGCTCTCCTTTCCCTCAACAAAAGGCAGAATTCAGGATCAAAAGCGATAGCATAAGTGATCTTAGCAGAGGCTTCTGAGGGCTTTATCTCAGCGGGGATTTTATTATACATTTTATTGAATCTCTTGGAGAAGTCAGAGACAGACTCTCCTTCCTTTCTCTTCAAAGACCCAAACTCTGTCATGTAATACATGAAGTATTTTTTGTTTCCCCACTGTCTCAAAAAGGCATTATCCAAAGCCTCAATCCCATCAATACATCCAGGAGGTAGGGCCCTAAACCACTTTCTAGCCTCACCTTCAAGGCTATGGATGAAAATCCTCTTCCATACATCTGCATGCATGATAACATGATAATCTGTGAATATGTAAAAGGCTTCAAGGTGTTCCTTTGCATCTATGTCCCCTTCGCCTGTAAACTTGGGCAACTGCTTAAGGTAGCCATTTGCTAGAAGGGCATTGAGGGGCTGAGGTAGCACAAGGGGATCATACCTAGCAGCTATTATAGCTTCCATTCTAGTCAAGGGGGTATTTTCTCCTGCCATAGGAATATTAGGTGGAGGAGAACTCGAAGGAGAAGGAGCTTGAACAGGGAATACTGGGAATGCGTTCCCAGGTGGAAGGGAAAACAATGGTGGATTGAGAGGGAAGGCTAAAGGGATTGAGTTAGCAGCCGCTTCTTTCTGTGCAACAACAACAGTAACAAGAGGAGGAGTGGTAAATATGGGAGTGGAGAAATATTCTATGGTCCTGGGTCTACGCCAAGGTATAGCTTCAGGGGAGAGGGGAGTGACAAGGATTTCTCCCTCCAGACCGGGAGGGGAAAACTCAACAGGAACACTCTCGAAATTCAGAAAATGGGAAACTTCGAAAACAGGTCTGCTAGGAAGATGAGAAGAAGAAAATGGAGTTTCTATAGAAAAAGGTGGCAAATTACCTGGTTCAACGGTGAAAGTTTCTCCTTGAGAGGCCTTTCCTTTTCTGATGATCACCTCCAGATCAGCTTCAGGCGTAGCTAGAGGTAGTTGTGGATGGGACCGCATGTGTCTACCTCTAGAAGCCACAATTAAAACAACAGGTTTGCTACAGTGGATTCGTCACAATGGAGTCTCCAGGTGCATAGTAGCAATCTTCAAGGGCTCTGATGCCTAATGCACCTTCAAAATCGGAGGATAAATATCGTTCAATCCCAAGGAAAATTTTCAATTTTGTCCCCGACAACGGTGCCAGAAATGTTGACGTCGGAAGTCACTCTTGGATTGTAGCGGGAGTAGAGCCCGACACCCATCAATTTATGTCATGATTTGTTTATAAAGGGTGATCAAATGGAAGAAAAATCAGAACCATATCGCTCCCTCAGAAAATTGGGTTGGAACAGCAAGGACATGTGAGGTCTTGATTCAACTTGAGCCAGTAAATTGCATATTGGTGAGTGAGTGAAATAAGAGAAAAGGAAAAAGTCTTAGATATGAGATCCTCTCAGACCAGAGAAACTTCAAGGTAAACCTCAAACGTTGCGGAACTAATACAATCAAACATACATCATATAGTTACAACAACACCTGACTGGATCATCCATGCACGGGCTCTTAAGATTCAGAGAAAAAGGAAAGGAGGAGGCTGACCACCATTAAACAAGAAATCTCAAAACATCATTGTATAACTAGAGAACCAGAGGCTTCGTTAAAGCTTTACGGTCATGATCTTAGCTCTACCATTGATCCTTTACAAAAATGGCAAAATTGCCTACATATACCCAAAGCCAATAACGACAGCAAAACCAAGACTTATCATTAAAAACATTACGTCTGCATGTTTACTAGTAGACTGCACCTGCAGTCTCTGGACCGTCGTGCACTTGTGTCAGATGCAACCAGGCTCCTGGAAACCCTGCCAAAGAATTGACCTGTCTCAGGTCCCTTTTTGGACTTTCCATTTATGGTGGAGACGATGTCTAACCACCACCAACCACCTCAATAACTGCTTCCTTGGGATTGGGAATGGCCTGACCAACTCGACATTCTTGGAATGTGGAATCCTTCTCACGCTGCCACCTGGATCGGCTAAATAGCCTAATGGATAAGGTGTGGAGGCCAGTGTGAAGACTAGGGCACATAATTGGAAGTGGTGGATGAGCGGTGACCAGGCAGGGATGAGGGGAATCAACGAATGAGGAGGTGATGGGACATGATTGGTCGAGGGAGGACACGCTGCTTATGATGGAGCGATGCGAAAAAGAGAGGGATAGGTGTCGGAAGGAAAGATGCGGAAATGAGAATAAGGTGGGCCAGGATGACGCTGAATGGAGGTGAGATATGGAGTGGAAGACAGGTGGCGGAAGATGAAAGGTGGAGGCAATCGTGAGGGGATGATAGGGGGACCCACTTTAAGCTGCCAATTTCAGACCCCCCCTCATTNCTTAAAGGTAGAAAGGCGAGGGGGCTTCATAATCCAACCTCTTCCGTAGATCTGGGCACGCAGATCCTGGCCACCTGATTTTGTCCGCTACTTAACGTAACTTGCATTGCGCCCCAAACTTAGGGTAAGTGGGTTTTTACTCCACTTCTGGCCATCCTTTCGCCAAAGGGGGTCGCCTATTAGGAAAAATACCCCCTTACATGTTTAGGTGCTAACATCGACACCGAAACTACCAAACCTCGACTCCGACTGCTTACCTCCCTTACATCCAAGGAGTTACTGATAAGATTGCAAAAATCCTGAACAAAAAAGAGATTGAGACCTCATTCAGACCACTTGATACCATCAAACAGAAAATGAGATCAGCTAAAGACATACTTAACCAACATAATTGCAAAGGCGTATACATAACATAATGTTCATGTGGAAAATGCTACATTGGAGAAACAAGCCGGTCTTTTCATACTAGGATTAAAGAGCATGGTGTTGACATTAAGAATGAACGAACTCACACCTCAACATTAGTTGAAGACTCTCTCACAACAAAGCACCACGTGTGTTTAGAAGACACCAAAATCTTATCAAGAGAAGACCACCTCCTTAAATGACGAATTAGGGAAGCAATCAAAATCATCAAGAATCCCAATAACCTAAACAGAGACAATGGTCTGGAGATTAGTGAAAGTTGGATCCCACTCATTCAGGAAAGAAGATAGTAAAAGCTTGATCCCTAGGACTCAAGAACTTACACCTTTTTCTAATGTTTCAATAATAGGTTTTAACCTAATTTTTCCCTTAGACTATTAAAATTAAAAATTAATCTAATTTAATAACTAAACTAACTCAATAATACCAATAAACATCATTGATAAAATTTTATAATTATAAAAATTTCTTACCTTAATCTCCTATAAAGTTTGTTACCACTATTAAAATTAATCCTAAGTTAAACCTAAACTAGCTTAAAAAACCAATACATTAATAATAATAATAATTTGATTATCAAATTAAAATAATGTTTTACCTTACCTTCCTCTTACCTCTCCTCATAACATACCACTTAGTATTTTAATTAACAATTTTTTTTATAAAATGCTTCACTTTGTTTTATCAATCCAAGATAGACTATATATTATTAAAATATTTTTATTAAATCCTAGGGTTCCACTTATCCGACATTTAGGGTTCCCTCTGCTCCACTTTAGTATTTATTAGGGATCTTCTCTTTTATATTTTTTTCTTAGGCTTTATGTCTTGAATATGGATCCTATTGTGGATCTGAAATGTCAACAAACAATCGAGAACATTGTGGTGCTTTCGAATTTTTTTGAAAAACATAACTCTCACCATAGAAATCTAAACTACAAGAACATAAGAGTTGAATATGTGGGCACAAAAGAACAAGTGGAAAACATCTTTACAAAACCGCTTCCATGGGAAGCCTTTGAGTATCTTCGCCAAATACTCGGAGTAATTTATACTCGAAAGTGAATGCGTTTGAATGCTTATCTTATATGTCTTAGATTTACACAAGGAAGCACCATAAAGAGGATAGTTTAGGTCGAGAGATTAGTTTCAGGAAGAGTTCAATCAGGGGGATTATCCCTAATGACAGTTCAGTTAGTGGGAGCAGCCTCGGATGGAAAGATAACTTTTCCATTGATGAAAAAGGGGGAGATATTTATCATATGCGGAGAACATAGGCATTGTTCCAGGAGGAGCGATGGTCACAGGAAGAGCATGAGGGATATGAATTCAGTATTGCATGACATGAATTCAGTATTGCATCATAGTGTTTCCATCAATGCCAAAGGGGGATATTGTTGATTAATTGGGTTGGTTGGCATTGATGTCAACCCTTGAATAAAGTCCAATAGTGAATTTCGGTAGCACAAAGACTTGGGTAATGGACCCAAGTTTGTTTGATGGATAATGGTATAATTTTTGATATATTTGTAGGTAAAACTATTCTATATGGATAGTACATGTCATGCCATTTCCGGTGGTATGTGGAACGTCACATAACTCCTCACGATTAGAGAGTTATGGCCATGTGAAGTTGGAGAACCCTCATGAGTCATCTAGAAGCCCCAAAAGGTCAAAGTGGTCAAAGTGTTTGCAAATAAGAAATTATTTAAATAATAAAGTGAAGTGAAGGGTGTACAATAAGTCAAAGGGGATGCAAAAGAAATGATTTAAATAATAAATTTAATGGATAACTTACTAATTATGGAAAGTGGTTAAGTTAAGTGGACAAGTGGTTATAAGTGGGTTAACCCTAAAATAATGAAAGTGGGTTAAGATGGTTAGAAGGTAACCCCTTGAGGAAGCTACCTAAAAGTATAAATAAGAGGCAAGGGTCTCTCATTCAAATCACACTTGAATATTATTGAATATCTATTTTTGTGAAAGGTTATTTGGGTAGGTGTTATTGATCGAGAAAAATTGAAGCAAAAAAAGTGCAGCAGGAAAAGTGCGGCAGAAAAAGTGCGGCAGGAAAACTGCAGCAGGAAAAGTGCGGCAGAAAAAGTGCGGCAGGAAAACTGCAGCAGAAAAAGTGTGATAGGGAAACTGTGGTAGAAAAAGTGCCATAGGAAAACTGCGGAAGAAAAAGTGTGGCAAGAAAAGTATGGTAGAAAAAGTGCGAAAAAAAAATCGCAGCAGGAAAAGTACGGTAGAAAAACCACAGCAGAAAAAGTGTGGCAGAAAAATCGTGGCAACAAAACCGTGACAACATAACACTACAAGAAGAAAAAAAAGGTATAGTTCTCATATGTGTAGTGTTGAATTTATGAATCAAGTTGAGGGTTTGCCTTGTAAATATGTTGGATTCCCTCTTGAGAGTTTATGGCTTGTTGTAGAGTTGATCTGAGTCAGATCTACTAAAGTTTAATATTGGTTCATGTTTGAGGGATTTTGGTTGAGATATGTTGCTGAAGTTATTGGTACATATAAAGGTTGTATAACAATGAGGTTCTAGCTCATGGTTTGAGGTACATATTTTTGGTATAGTGTTTGAGGTATATGTGATCAAATCAGATTTGGATGATGAAATTGATGAGGGCTTTTAGTTGAGGTACATGTTGGGTACATGGTTGAGACAAGTAGTTGATGAGTTGGCACATACATGAGGTGTATAGTTGATGATGTTGGTACATATTGATGAGTCATAGTTTATGTGTATTTGATGCATGATTGGTACATATTTGGTGCATGGTTGATGCACTCGTTGATGGTACAGGTTGAGGTACAAATCAATGCATTGTTGATGCACTTGTTTATGGTACATGTTGATTACAAGTTGTTTGGTACAGGTTGGTGCATGGTTGATGCACTTGTTTATGGTACAAGCTGATCATAGGTTGTTTGGTATAGGTTGGTGCACTTTTTTATGGTACAGGCTGATTACAGGTTGTTTGGTATAGGTTGGTGCATGGTTGATGCACTTGTTTATGTTACAGGTTGATTGGTATAGGTTTACAACAGTACATCTCACAGTGATAGTGTGATAGTGGTTCCATCATCTACTTCTACGTCAGGGTGATTGGATGGGGAAAGGACAGGTGGTTGTAGCCCCCTTCCGGTTGTAGCCAGAGAACATAGGGGTTGTAGCCTCATTCTGGTTGTAGCCAGAGAATTGGGGAATTGGAGCTTCCTTCAGGTTGTAGCCTGAGAAGCTGGGGGGTTGGAGCCTCCTTCTAGTTGCAGCTGGAAAACAAAGGAAGTTGGTGCTTCCAATGAATGTAATTCTTAAAGACATATAAGAAAAATCATTCTGTGGTTTTCTCCCACTTTGGGTTTCCATGTAAAAACACTGGTGTACTATGTATGTGTATGATTTCTCATTTGTTCATTGTTTATTTACTCTACAACTATTGGATGATAATTCTACATTGATATAAAAATGTCATTTTATGGTTAAAAAGGATTAAATTGCTCTATTATTGATTCACCCCCCCTCTCAGTAATACACCAATTTTATGGTCGAATGAAGTCTTCAAGGAAATTGGGAATGCCTTGGGTTTGTTTTATGATGTGAGGACTCTCGTCGTTACATGGGTATGACGAAAATTCTGGTAAGATTGGAGCTCTCAAAGGGTATGATAGACAAATATGACAGGAGGGGGCAAGCTATCTTCACTCAGTCCTTGGATTATGAAGGAATCCCATTTAAGTGCGTTTGATGTCACTTTTATAGGCATCTTATGAAGGATTGTTTTCTCACACTCAGGAGTAAAGTATAGGTTCACAAAGAACACAAGGAAGATGATGAAACTCCCCAAACTTCTCTATAAAGGATCAAGATGTCGAAGGTCTACAAAAGGATAGTCACCCAATGATTCCTCTAGTTGAGGAACTGACAACCCAACACGATGAGTTCCTTGTTCCTTCCATCTATGGACATGATTGCTCGAGTAAGCACAATTATAATCCTTTCCTCTTTCCTTTACAAAAGTTTAAGAATATTTGTTTTGTCTCTTGTGAGGTGGGAATATCAAATGCTATTGAAACTAAATAGGGTGATTTATTTCCTAGTCTCTCAGGATAAACTCATGCCCGCATCCCTCATGATGGGTTGGGACAGTCTCCATAGAAAATTTCTTCTCCTAATTCCTTCATAAACTCCCATGGCCTCTCTTTGGATTTGGGATCCCTTGAAGATACCCAATCTTTTGAAGTTGTGAAGTATAATATCGGGCCCAAGGATAGAGGAGTATCTCTCTTCTCAGGAGGGCTAGCTAGAGGTTTAGGAAATATATAATAAAAGGATATTAAACCCTCCAAGAGAGGAAGGGAATATTTCTTGTCCATATCTTAGAAGCAGGGATAATTTTAAGGACGGAAATTTATCTCAGAATGTAGAAACCTTGGTGAATATTACTAGTCCTTAATATGCAAGCTATAAAATGTTTGAAGATATTTTTGTTAAAATATCAAATTTATAAGCATTTTATATATTGTCTATCAAATTTGGGCTATTTTTAAGGAAAACTAAATTTATTCTATAGAATTTGGGGGAATCACTTTTAGAAAAAATGGAAATTGGTGAATCTTTTTTTTGGAAAAAGCATGGAAAATTAGCCCATGGGTGATATATAGCCCCTAAAAATTTCCCTGTTTAGAAAGAAACAAGAAAAATTTGAAGTTTGAAGTGGTAAGCAATGATCTTTGATTGGGGATCTTGTCACACACCCAACCATGGGCCAATTAATGCCATTTAATATGTAATCCCTTTGGCCTTCGAGTCAATCTCCATTTCTCTCTCCATGTCAAACCTCCCAGAGCCCCGATGTGGTCCCCACTTATACACGTTGTACATTCCTTAATATTTAAAAAGGGGAAAAGGGTTGGCCTTATCCATGTTTAGCTAATTTAATAGACTTTATTATAAAATATTGTAATGATACATTTCCTCAATAAGGGCACCCAGGCTTAATAAATCTCCAATATTATATTTAACATTGGAATGAGGGAGGATCTTCGGGTCAACTACTTCATCTCTTAATCACACTCTCCATTCCTCGAACATCTCAGAATCCCAGATTCCTAGAGTCCCGAAGGGGTCTCGCTTGTATTACACAATTTAATATAATACACCTTTACTACAATATATTATATTATAATTATGTTAAGTGATCATATTAAATACAATATATATAATTAATTATATTTATTATTTATGCAACTTCGTAGGTCCAAACCTTCGACGATTTTAGCTCGTGAGGTCCATCATCCAAAACACTCTGGAGTCTTGAAATTATGAAATCTCTGAATCCCCATCAATCGTTAGATCAAGAAACCATGATCCAAGAGGAAGATGCATGGCATGAGACAAAGATGACACGTGGCGCAATTAACTGGTGAAAAGTGTCAAGGACCATTTGGCACATAAGGCCTGTGAAAGTCACGAATCAAGGTGACACATGGCACATGTACTATGGATCCACGTCAACCTGGGTGACGTCGACATACCACGTCACTCCGAGGATGCCCAACTTCTCCTACTGGAAAAATGTCTGAAGCATCGTAGTAACGAACTAACATTGGTTGTTGATCTGAGATTCGTCGAGGTTTCTTTTGGTTGTTAGATCAAGAATGTGGAAAGATAGAGTAACAAATTCGACAAGTTTGAATTTGGGGGAGTTGAAAACAACCTTAGAGTGTCAATATCTTGGAGTATCGGAGCGCCGAAGTCCCAAAATTCCGCCAACCATCCATCAAACAATTGATTAAATCGTAGGTGTAAATAACCAAGGCATGAAAAGGTTCAAGGATGAGGATCACGCCATTGATCTATGATCGCGATCGACGATGAAGGGAATACCCGTGGTCAAAATATGGTAGGCATATAATGATAAGGTGGACATCGTGATAACGATTATAGGACCACTAATTGTTGGTCAACCATCCGATCATCGGTTCGATCAGTTTCCTATTATCCCCTATCCTAGGGATAACCAAGGAGATCATGTCTCGAGGCCCACAGGTCCTAGACATGGAGTACCGAGAGCCGGATGATTTCAGCATGGACCCAGAGGGCCGTTATTTCCTTTGAGTGCAGCCCATCTATCAACAACAACAGTATCCATCCCACTAGCCTGGCCCCGAAGTAGCAATAAGTCTTGCTCCATGAGGTAATGAGTCTGGTATCATGGTATGTGTCACTCTAATTATTGAATCACTTGAATATGTTGCACTGAATTCTCCTTCATTACATAACATTTTCTTGGAAATTATGCTCTTTACCTTGTTCATACTTGGAAGGGTGACATGATGTCGTAGTAAGTTGATCTCCCTTTAGGATGGGTTTCCATTGGGTGAGTCTATGAAATGTTTTTGCTATTTTTAGCGGTTTACTAAAAATAATCCCAGTTTTAGGGATTAGGTTTTTGGTATATACGGAATACCTAAAAACATTGTATATATTATATAGTGAATGGTGAAATTCTATATAATGAATATAAGAAAGGTTTTCCCGGTTGAGGGTTTCTAGTATAAAATCTTTGTGTACTCTGTGTATGAGCCATTGATTAAATTTTGTTTTGCATAAGAATCTATATGCATTGCTTTACTTCATAGGTTTAAAACTTACAATATCCATGAAATGTTTGTGGGTAACATTGTCACCTCTAGTCACCAAGCTAGGACAATGTCCCTCAACTCTTCCCTTGAAGCATAAAAGAAAAACATAAAACCAATAAAGCTAAGAATAAAAGGCATTGATTGGGCTAGGAAATAATGACATCTATGACAAGGTGAAACTACCCCTCTACAGAGGCACCCACAGGTAAGATCTACATTTACCTGTTATCACTGAACCCCATGCCTAAACATTTACCCCATGCCACTTCACGAACACTTACATGACCTAGATTGGACCTCACCTCATAAACACCCCAAACATAAGGAGGATTATCCCAATAGAACACCCTGAGACCTTCTCCAAACCTGACTTGTTAAACTGCATAACGTCTCTAAGAATTTGTCTGGGTAAAGGGGGGTTTGATGCACATGTTTGGGTAATTTGATTATTAGATGTGATTGAAATTTCTATGCTCCTTGTGACTTATGAACCCCTGGAGGGCATACTTTTTGTTGCTGTAGGAATTTTCCCAGTGGACATGTACATATGGGGGAATGATTAGCTCGGACCTCCATGGGGTTGAAATCCCAATAGATGGATGTTGTGACCCCAACCAGGGGCAGAGAGACACTAGAGACTTGCAATAGGAAGAAAGAATGATATTTCCCTTGAGACACTCTGGCAGACCTAGACCTAGGGGTATCTTTCCCTTCCACCCGTACGTTGACCATTGAGAGTCCATGACATCATCATTTTGACCCTAGTTGTCATCCAGAGCTGGGGTGTGCATTTATGAGGGAATTTATGTGTTGGTTGGCATGTGTGGCATCACACAGGGCCTTTGGAGGCCAAACATTTTGCATGTGGGGCCCAACGTTCCACCCTAAGGGCTCAACCTCACCCTATAAGGGCATGACATCACCCTTGGAAATGATCTTAGGGTTTAATTACTTTGTAATATGTAAAAATTGGATTTTTAATATAATTTTGCCAGGTCGACCCTTTTATGACCTAATTTTAATTAAAGGTCATTGATACTGTATAAATAGAGAGAAAATACTCTCATTTTATCATCGTCACTCATCACACAAGTAGCGTGGTCTAAAATTTGCACCCTTTTTGGGAGTCATTGGATGATATTGGGAGGCGCACTTGTACTGGAGGCTAAAATATACAACTTGGATCATTTCTTGGTGAATTTACTTGGTAATCTAGGGTTTTACTGGTTGATTATTCTTAGTGAAGTAAGTAAATATGAAATTCTTCATTTTATTGTGAATGTTATGGTATATTTGCTTATTCATGTTAAAGATTATGAAATTGCTTGCTTGACAAACCCTAGGAGTAAGGAACTTAAGTTACTACTTCTTTTCTCTTCATTTGATAGACATTTACCAAGGTGATTTGACTTAGATAATTTTCTAAATCCTTTAATGCTATCTCTTTAGAATCCATTGCCTAGTTATTGTTTCTCTTAATACCTTTTAATAGTCTAAGGAAGGAAGATTCGCTAGGGCCAAAGACCCCTTACTCTCTAGCAATTTTGTCCCTAGGATTTGGATTCTTGAGGCCTTGGGTTACCAACACCTCATCCATTCATCCCTTCTCCTTAAACAAATACAAAGATTTTGTTATTGCTTCCAAGAGAAAACTGTTACCTCTAGACTCCATTAACCCTAAAGGCACTAGTCCACTTTCTTTAGTGAATTGATTGATAAAAAAAACACTCAAACTTTCTTCCTCTAAGATTTTACTAACATTTGTTAACCCTAAAATACACGAACTAATTAGTTAAGTTGTTGTTGTTGCAAATATTTTCTACAAGCTTACTAACATACATTGATTGGATACATTTTTCTACATAACTTTCACTTAACTCCTTCAAAATTTAATTGTGACAATTGCTAGTCAATCTACTAGATAAGTGCTAACTTTGTATGGTGTTTTCCTACACTTTTGAACATTAGAATTTGTTGTTGTTGAAAAAGATTGCTACAACCATCTAACTGCAGAAAATTCTCTACAAAAGTGACTTATTTTTCTAGCTAGACATTGCCAAACTTGTTTGTCAAAAACTTTTATCATTTAACTAGGTTAAAGATATTTCTTCTTGTCATTTTCAAGCACTTTCAAGGCACAATTCTTTTGGATATTATAAAATATTAATTTCTATTATAAATTGTTGCATTGCTGGAAATTCATATTAGCTACGTTACTTTTTTAAGGATTATGGTATTAAGAAGCACTAACATCATATCTTTGTACTTGCAAGTTGTTATATTTTCCTATTGTCTTGTTCTGGAAAGGTAGACTTCATTTTACAATTTGCTTCATCCCTTAAAGACCATACGAACCTTCTTAATTCAGTGACTAATGAGAGGGGGATTTTCTTGCATCTTTGCCTTAGTTATCAACCCTTTAGGTCACTAGGGACATCTCCCCTGGGTTAATCTTGATATATCCCTAAATAGAAATGGGTTTCCTGTTAAGGTGATAGTGATAGGTCACCCCTTGTCACGCTAAACTTGCATCCACTTGCCTTGGGATTTGGGAAAGTACAAATTGTGTGATAACCGTTTGGCGTCGCTGTCGAGGAACACTGAGTCAATATTCCTCAATGACTCTTTTTTTCAGTAAGCCTTTCCCTCTAAGCCTTCATCTTACAAAGCTTACCTGGAAACTCTATTGAGGGTGATCCCCTCATCCCTTTGATAATTTCAAGAAGATTATCTGGTGACTCCACTAAGTTCAGGGATGTATACCAATCCTCCCAAGTCTTACAGAAGAAATCTTCCCCGAGACTCTCCTATAGTAAAATCATTGTTTGGAGGCAATCTTCCTTTCAATATGATGTCTAACGCTCAGACTCAAACCATTAATCTGAATCAAGATAATAACCATAAACAATGGTCATCTAATCTTTTCAAACCATTAGACATGATAAAAATTCTAGGATACCCTACGCAAATGTCCCCTAGGTATGAGAAATGACTGCCTAAGTTCACTGGTAATGATGTAGTTAGTGTTGAGGATCATATAAGAAATTTTTGGACCTTCTTTCAACTTCATCCTATCAATGATGATGTTGAATATTTAGCTATGAAATTGTTCTCTTCCACCCTCTATGATGGCGCTAGACGATGGTACAAGGGTCTCCCTGATGCTAGTATTATATTCATGGATAAATTAGAGGAAGTGTTCCTCAAACGATGGAGTGTCAAGGAATATCCTAATATGGTGCTAATAAGGCTAAATGATCCAATATATTTTCATTGTGACTAATAAAGAATTGCATTAAATGAGCATAAATTAAAGTGCACCATTAAAGAAGGGAAAATCGAATATGAAGAGACATAAGCATCATATCTTAACACAAAAACTTGATAATGGAGTTCATCCCTGATGGACTACGTCTCTGGGTCCTGCTCTTAAATGGGTAGGCTATTTCATTAACTCAACAAAAGAATTTGGCAAAATACATAAGTATACCTCATTCTGAAATCAAGATGCATAAATAATGCTTAGATCAGAAAACAGACAGCACCACCGAATTTGTGGCATCAAATTACCCAAAAATGACTGTCTCCACACCTCGATCCGATTCTAGCACTCCCAGGCCCAAGAAGAATTTCGTCTCGGTTTCGTGCCCTCTACAACCTGCAATAATGATTGTACCTCGCCTAGAAAATCATGCCCGATAGGTCATACGTTCTACACCTCTTCTCCCCGTGGCTAGGTGGATACATGTTTTAAATATTAAAACTAGCGATATGAAACAAGTAGCATCCATGACCTAGTGGTTAGGGGTGAAAGTGTTAAGGTGTGGGCAAAGGCGGAGGTTCTGGGGTTAATCCCCACAAAATCCATTTTTGGTTTGTTTTTTATATGTTGTATACAATGTGTTATCAGTCCTGATAACTTTAGCGGTGTCGCTAGAAGGTCCTCCAACGAGATATGACTGTGGTTATAATTGGCGTGGTATGCCAAATTTGGCAGACCCGCCAACCAATTTTTGTTTCAAAATTCGTTCACACACTGTCCTTGTGCATTTCCCGCTTGCCACGTGACAACCCCTGATTGGACCACGTTACGAATTCTCATTGGGGCATGCTACCCCCTGCCAACTCAACATTCCACATCATCCATATGGACTGTATGGACTGCCATGTGGCATGATCTAATTGATCCATGGATCAATCCAAAAATCCAATAACCAGGTGACATGTGGCAACCTCTGGTGTTGCCACATCATCATGCCGATGTTATCATGCCACGTGCCACTTCCCGTCTCCTTCCACGTGCACTGTATGGATGATTACATCATCTGTATGGATGTTGACGTCAACAATACAAATATTGACTCATCCCCTGCTCACTGGGCTAGTTTGACCAAATTTTGACGGTGAATATCTTTCAATCCATAACTCCCTTTGACAAGCCATTTGTGTCGTTAGAAATCTTGCGATCCGCTCTTGGCTATCATTCCATTTTCACTTAGTTTTGAGAAATTTTATTTTTTTCCCTTTCTCTATTTGTTGGAGCCATTCTGAGCATTCTGAGTTGCCTCTATGAGTTCTGAGTTGTTCTTAGCCTTCTCTGGATCCTTTTTGGATCATGCCTTCCCACTGAGAGATTTTAGGACCACCAAAATCTTTCATCAATCAACAAGTAAGTGAGGGAAGATTCCCTTCACTTTGTCCTTCTCGATCCACTTTTCCTTTCTTGGATGTGTGCCTTTTAATCCTACTTGAATATAATCAACATGACCCCTACGTGAAGTCCTCGTCCTCCTATCTAGGATGATATCTTCTTGTAGCTCATCCAAGTACTCAGGTGAAAACTCATCAACTGAAGGTATCAAACTTCCTCATCTTTATCATGATCATGGGAGGCTCAAAACATTTCAATTTCTCAACGTTCACAACTGAGTAGATATACATGTAAGGTGGAAGATCCAGATGAAAAACATTGGTACCACTTTTCTCCAAGATAGTGAAGGGTCCATAACGAATGGGCTTGATTTTCTTTCCTTCACCCTTCAATATCTCCTTGTCGATGTGAAGCCATACCCGGTATCCAACCTGGAACTAATGATCAACCTTGTGCTTTTCATGTTGAGATTTATACTATGCTTGGATTTTCTCCAATTATTCCCTGACTGCTTGGTGTATCTACTGGATCCTCTGGATGAACTTGTGGGCTCTGTCCTATGTTTGTTCTTCATTCACATCGGTATCTCTCCCATACATCAAGTCCAAAGGAACCTTTTGTAGGTACCCAAAACATGTCTCAAAAGGTGAACTCTAAGTGGATGAATGTAAATATCGGTTATACACATGATGTACATAGGGTATCTATTCATTCCATAACTTGGGATTCTTGCTACATTAGCCTCAAGGCAAAAGTACCATTGTTCGTTTTACCACCTCTGTCTATCCATCGGTCTGTGGATGGAAATCAGTACTCCTCTTCAATTTTTTGTCCATCATTCTCCACAAGCTAGTCCAAAAGTCCCCAAGGAATCGAGTATCTCAATCTGAGACAATGGATGTGGGTAATCCAAAGTGAACCCAAACATACTGAAAGAAGATTTTAGCAGTCTACTTAGTAGTGATCTTCTTTTTACATGGCATCAAGTTACTCATCTTTCTGAACCTATCCACTGCAACATACAAATAATCATGACCCCCTTTGGTCATTGGTAAACCCCCTAAAAAATCCATGGAGACACTTTCTCATGGATGGTATGGAACATGAAGTGGTGAGTATAGCCCCAGTTTTGTACTAGTGGGGTTTACAAGTAGAACACATCACACACCCCTTTACATATTTAGTTACAATTGCTTTCATTTGAGGCCAGTAAAAAAATCTCTGCAAATGAGCCATATTTTTTCCTACCCCAAAATGCCCAGACACAAGAGAAGTGTGAGCTTCTCGTATTACATGGACTTGTTCACTTGTAGGAATACATAGCTTTCCAAGATGGTAGAGTGGTTTTTCCTGTAGACAATAGTTCTCTACCTTTGTACCAAGGGTTAGCTTTTCATATACTTCTTTAAAATCTTTAATGATGGCATATTGTTCTACATAGGTATCATGAGATAAAGAAGTATTCTTCAAAACAATAGAAGCAACAATATGGGGTCTAGAAAGAATATCAACTACCTTGTTACTTGTACCCTTCTTATACTTGATTACCAAATGAATTGTTGTAGAAAACCCATCCACCTATAGTGTCGAGATTGTTGCAATTTGGTATGTGCTTGAAGATACTGTAAGGGATAGTGATCTGTATGTATGATTGTTTCCTTCCCTAAAAAGTAGTTCTTCCATTTCTTTACACTCTAGAATAATGCATACAACTCTTTATCATATGTAGGATAGTTAACAACATCTTGGTTAAAAGTTTCAGAGTGGTAAAATATAGGCTTACGATATTGCATCAATACTGCACCCATGGCATATCCACTGGAATCTGTCTTGATCTCAAAAGGTTGTTGAAGATTTGGTAGTGCCAATATTGGTGTGATACTGATATTCTCCTTTAAAATGTTGAAAACTTTTTGTTGCTTTCCTTCCCGCTGAAAAGTGTTCTTCACACTGGTTAAGGCATGCAAATGAGCTGCAATAAAGGAGAAGTTGGGAATGAATCTCCTCCAATACTAGACTACACCTAAGAAGCTTCGGACTTTGGTTACACTCTTTGGCTAAGACCATTTTACAATTACATCAATTTTGGAAGGATCCATTTTCAATTGTCCTCCTACAATATGACCTAAGTACACAAGTGTAGTCCTGCAAAATTCACATTTAGACAATTTTACATACAACTTTTCCCTTTGCAAAGTATCTGATACTTGCTTTACATGCATCACATGTTCATCCCAAGTCCCGCTAAAAACAATAATGTTGCCTAAATATACATTCATAAATTCATCTAGGAAAGGCCTGAATACATCATTCATCACACACATGAAAGTTGTCAGAGCATTACAAATCCCAAACAACATAACTAACTACTCAAAAAATCCTTGTTTGGTTTTAAAGGTAGTTTTCGATGCATCTTGTTCTGTGAATCTAATTTGATGATATCCACTGTGAAAATCCAACTTGGTGAAATAAACAACATTCTTCAATTGATCAAGTAAATCATCTATACGAGGAAGAGGGTATCGATGTTTTACCGTGATTTTATTTAAATCCCAGTAATCGACACACATTCGCCATGTGTCATCCTTCTTTGGCACCATCATGATCAGAGAACCACAAGGAGATGAACTGGGCCTGATGACCTCTTGATCTAATAAGCCCTGTACCTACTTCTTGATCTTTGTCATCTCCACAACTGGCATCCTGTACATGCCCACATTAGAAAGAGTAGAATCCTGCTGAAGATATATCTCATGTTGGATTTCCCTCTTAGGAGTTAATCCATCTGGTTCATGAAAAATATCATCATACTTAGAAACAATATCAATTAATTCATTTTCATGAGATCTATCACACCCTTGGAAAGTGTCGTATGTCTCGACATATTTCTCTTTGACGACCATGAGTACATATCTCTTATTAGTGTTTATGAGTCTTTTCATTTGACCTGCACTAACAAGTGTTATATTTACCCTCATGTTGTGAGCTCTAATAATATATTTCACTCCCCCTTTAGTAAGGTGGTATTTGTTCTCATGACGAAAGAAGACTACTTTTCTGTCATAAAGATAAGGACTTCCCAACACTATGCCACATATATCAAGTGGTACAACCTCCAAATTCACTTCATCAATCAACTTTGAAGCAATAGAAAATCTCATCCTACATTGTTTGGTGACATTAAGTTTTTCTTTATCACATACCCAACCAAGAGGATAAGGATTCAAATGTGCTTTCATTTCAAGACCCATCTTATTGACAAGTGCTTTAGATATTAAGTTTACTTGGGAACCTAGATCAAATAATGTATCAATCTTAGTATGTTTAGATACAACTCTTATATGAAATAAATCATTCCTCTTTCATTCATCAACATGAGATTCATTATTGGAACTTGAACTATCATGAAGAGAATCTACCTTGTACTCCAACTACTATGATATTTGCTTCATCTCCTGAATCGGAACCAAGATCTTGTTGCACTATAGCAATGGTCTTTGTCTTCCCCTTTCCACCGAACTGTTTCAGTTTCTTTTTTGGATGCAGTTTCCAACAATGTTCTTCATCGTGATCACTCTTCTTGCAATGAGTGCAAGATGGTTTTCCTCCTTCTCTCATTACTGTAGTGGTCTTCTTGTCCTTCCTTTTAAACTTCTTAAAAGTATTATGTGGGAAATTGGAAGGTTCCTTCATGGGATCTTCTTGAACATGTTTCCCCCTATTCTCAAGGTGAGTGGCTTGCACACAAACTTTGTCAACACTAGTGGAGTTAAACAAGAGAAAAGTATGATGAATATAACTATGAAGTGTGCCAATATACTTCATTAAAGTTTCATAAGAATCCAAAGGAATGTTCAATGCAAGATATTTCTTCCTAAATTCTTCTGTGAAGCTTTGTACAATTTGACCTTTACTTTTCCTTAAAGTTTTCCATTCCATCATTGCTTTATGTAAATACCCTAATGGATAAAATTGCTTCCTTATCACTGATTTAAATTTCAACCATGAGGAAAGAAGAATACCACACTTACTTTTGTCCTGAAGCTTGCTCTCCTACCATACGAGAGCGGTGCCTTCCAACCGAAGAGAAGCCAATTGTACTTTAACTTCCTCTTCATCAATATGTTGGACACGACAATACACTTCAACATGTTGGATCCAATTATCTAGCTTTTTAGGATTAGCATCTCCATTAAACATAGGTAAAGCAAATTTTACATCAAGATTTAATAATGGCTTCTTAAAATAGGCTTTATGGCTAGAATGATGAGAATGATGAGAATGCTCAGAGGAAGAAGAACTAGAACTTGAAGGTAAAGACGAAGGCTCAGGAGGATATCCTCTAGCCCCTTGGTTTATCGAAGCATCATCATCTGCATGTGCTTCCTTTTTCTTCCCTTTCTTCTTCATCCTCTTCTCGTAATATCCATACATTCATTCGACCATTTCTAACATGCGATAAAAGACCATGTGGAATTTTTTCTCCTATTCATCACGCTTGTCCTATTCTTCCATTTCTTCCTTCGGGATGCACGACCGACTTCGGGATTGAAAGTATTAAGATTTCCTTCACCCTACTTATGCTTGTCCCTAGTAAGAATTCACACTCAACAATTCAAGTCAAAGACGACTTCTCTGATACCAACATGATCCAGGATCTTTTCATAATGACTTATAAAGAATTGCATTAAATGAGCATAAATTAAATTGCACCATTAAAGAAGGGAAACTCAAAAATGAAGAGACATAAGCATCATATCTAAACACAAAAAATTGATAATGGAGTTCATCCCTGGTGGACTACGTCTCTAGGTCTTGCTCTCAAATGGGTAGGCTCTTTCATTAACTCAACAAAAGAATTTGGAAAAATACATAAGTATACCTCATTCTGAAATCAAGCTATAGAAATAGTGCTCAGATCAGAAAATAGGCAGTACCATTGAATTCGTGGCATCAAATTACCCAAAAATGACTATCTCCATGCCTCGATCTGACTTTGGCACTCGCAAGCCCAAGAAGAATTTCATCTCGGATTTCATGCCCTATGAAACTTGCAATAATGACTGTACCTAGCCTCGGAAATCATGCCCTGCAGGTCATATGGTCTGCACCTCTTTTCCCTATGGTTGGGTGGATACATGTTTTAAATATTAAAAAAGGCGGAAGTGTTAAGGTGTGGGCAAAGGCGGAGGTTCCAGGGTCGATCCCCACATACTCCATTTTTTGTTTGTTTGTTATATGTTCTATACAATGTATTATCTATCCTGCTAAATTTAGTAGTGTCTCTAGAGGGCCCTCCAATGAGATATGACTGTGGCTATAGTTGGCATGGTCCACCATATTTGGCGGACCCGCCAACCAATTTTTGTTTCAAAATTCATTCACGGGTTGTCCTTGTGCATTTCCCGCCTGCCACGTGGCAGCCCCTAATTGGGAAACGTGGTGGCCTCTCATTGGTCCATGCTTCCCCTTGCTAAGTCAGCATTCCATGTCATTTGTAAAGACTGTACGAACTTCCATGTGGCTTGATCTGATTGGTCCATGGATCGGTCCAAAAATCTAATAATTGGGTGACACGTGAAATCCTCTAGTGCTACCATGTCATCATGCCATGTGTCACTTCCCTGTTCCTGCCACATGCATTGTATGAATGATGACATCATCCTTACATATATTTACATCAGTAGTACAGATGTTGACTCATCCCCTGATGATTGGGCTAGGTTGACCAAACTTTGACCGCAAATATATTTCAATGTGTAACTCTATTTGAAGAGTTGTTTGCACCGTTAGAAAGCTTGTGATGCGCTCTTCACGATCGTGCCATTTTCACTGAGTTTTGGGAACTTTGAATTTTTTCCCTTTCTCTATCTTTTGGAGCCATTCTAAGCATTTTGAGTTGCCTCTGTGAGTTCTGAGTTGTTCTTAGCCTTCTATGGATCCTTTTTGGATCACTAAATAACATGACAAAAGCTGAGAATGAATCTGTTAAGGAATTTCATGATAAATTTGAAAGTTTGGTACAACAGATCCTAGTGAGTTATTACCCTTCATACAATTTCCTTCTCTTTCTTTACACTAAAGCCTTTACAGGGAAAATGGGCTTCCTCCTTAGAGACAAAGCTCCTAAGACAATCCAATAAGCTCACAATAGTAAATTTGGGTCATGTTGCGATGGCTATTTCGACGCTCTTGTGACGTTATGTCGTGGACATTGCGATGAATCTTGAGTTTCCCAAATGTCATTTCATGTGATGTGGCACATGTGACGAACCTGGATTAATGTCGCAAGAGTGACAATAGTAGGAAATTTTTCACGATTGCGACAAAAAAAGAAATACCGTTGCCAGAACGACTAAGTAACGAAATCGTTGAAAGAGCGACACAGTAGGGAAATCGTCTCACACTCAACAATATCGGTAAAGTAAGTAAAAAATTTGTGACTAATCATCTTTCAAAGCGGTCGTCGCAATTGTGACGAACGCAGTGTATATAACGACGAAATCGATATACAATTTTCATGATTTGTATAGCAAGTTCGTCGCACAATTTGTACAGGTTGTCGCAATTGCGACGCACACAGTGCATATAGCAATGAAATTGCTATACAAGTTTCATGATTATTATAGAAAGTTCATCGCACAATTTGTATTGGTAGTCGCAATTGTGACAAACACTTTCATAATTTGTATAGTAAGCTTGTTGCAATTGCGACGACAACAATTGATATATATATATATATATTCGAGCAAAAAAAATTAAAATTTTATTTTTGAGCAAAAAAAATAAAATTTTATTTTTGAAGAAAGGGGGCATGTATTGGAAGAATATTATAGGCTATGAAGTTCATTATATTCTTGAAAACATTTTACAAAGGGAAATTCTCTAAAGTAAATAAGGTATGGGTAGATCGCTCTACATGTGATCAAGCACCATCTAGTTTTGATTTCAAGAGTACAAATATGAAGTGTCACATCCAATCAAGAGTTACCCTCAAATATTTATAGTTAGTCTATCAATTCATATCAATAGGCCCTCATCTATATTCAAAAATTCAAGTATGCTAGAATAGAGAATGTCTTTTGTTGAAAGAATTATCTAAAGGTCTTATTTTCACATTCAAGGGGGCATTAACCTAGGAGGAAGAATGCTCCATTAAATTGGGTTTTTTATGGTTATACTAAGACATCTAGAGAAGATGTCTTGTGCAATAAAACAAGTTCTAGTTGTAGAATCCCTTAACATAGTGAAAAGAACATATTTTGATGAATGTTTGGCATAGGAGAAATTCAATGAGTCAACCAAAAGATATATGTGTAACAATATATATTTGATATGGATATGTTATTAAAATAGATAACATATACATATCAAATATAATTATATGTGTGATCTTTACTAAACATATAAGTTGTAAGGTTGGCTAAGCTCATCACGAGAGACATTGAAAAACAAAGGCTTCTCTATTCTACTCATAATTTTTAGGATTTTTATGGCTCCCTAAGAAGGTTTGTCTCTAGATGCATTCATGGATTTTCATCACAGTTGATTTTATTAATCTTTAAATATTATCCACATTCCAAATCTTGTGGGAATATTTAAAATTAAGGGCCATTCCATTTATTGGGAATATTTAGAAATATCATTCTAAGTCCAAAGCTTGTGGGAATCTAGTTGGGCAAGACCATTGTCTTCTTTCATTCATGATAACGAAGCTATTTTCCTTACCCAAGAAGAGCAAGAACTTTTTCTTCTCAATCAAACAAAAGTAAGTGAAGAAGATGAAGATGCCGAACAACAGGCATTCGAAAATGCCATTTTGGAAGTACACCAGCAGTACAATCTACGAAGTAAAAAGATAGAAGGAAGTTACCCAAAAAAGATGATTGAAATGAAGAAGGTAGTCGAAACCAAAAAAGCCTCTGAACCATCTACCGAGAAGATTCCTGAGAAGAGTACTGCCGAAGTTCCCCCGAAAAGAAACCTTACTATTCTCAAAAGATCGCCGCAGCCTGAAGTTTCATCAACTAATCAACCAAGTACTTCTGGCCAGAAGAATGTGGTAGACAAACCAGAATTAATGAGCCAAAGTAGAGTCCCTACACCTTTCAGCCTCGAAGGGGAATTAGCCAAAGTAAAAATTCCCATTCCACTTTTCGAGTTGATGAACAAAGACGCTTATCGTTCACAAGTGATTAAAGCGCCGACTATTGAACCTGATATAGGTACGAAAGCCTTAACCGTTGGATCAACAAATCATCCAGACACTGTGAACCTTACAGATGATCAACCCGAACTTCTGTTCGGACCTGAAGTAGATGGCCAAGCTGATAATGGTGCTGTAGCTCCTTTTTACATCAGTCTAAATAGACATGAACTGATCTTGCATAATGCTATGCTGGATTTGGGTGCTTCCCATAATCTGATGCCTAAAGTAGTGATGGAGAAACTGGAACCGGAGGTCACCAGACCTTACAAGGATTGACACTCGTTTGACTCCAGTAAAGTTAGATGTATTGGTTTGATCAAGGACCTATGTATCACCCTGGTTCAGATTCCTGCAAAGAGCATGGTCATGGATGTGGTGGTTGTAGACATTCCCCTGAAATATGGAATGTTGCTATCCCGGTCTTGGGGGGCTAAGTTGAGAGGTACCCTGTAGCTGGATATGTCATATGCCACTGTCCCAGTCTTCGGGCAACAGAGAAGACTATATAGAGAAACATTGATGAAATACATGGTCAGTAGCCAAGAAAAACCGCACAACTATCCTCTTTACTCCACGCATTCTGACTTGGATTCTTTTATCCTGTATAACGATGGTGACACGGAAGAGAAAAACACTCAGCTGGGAGAAGATACATCTAGTTTGGACGAAGGCCAAGAAATCATCGAAGTAGAAAGGAAGAAAAAATTTGATAACCAAAGAATTACCGGCAGATTTCTGGAGCATGGATTTTGATGGAGTGGTAAGCAAAGAAGGAGCCAGAGTGGGAGTTTGGCTGCACAATCACAGAACCAGGTATTCAGAAAACCGTTCTTACAAATTAAATTTCCAATGCACTAACAATATCGCCAAGTATGAAGCCTTGATGCTCGGCCTGAAACTTTTGAAAAGAGTTTGTGCCAAACAGATTATGGTAAGAGGTGATTCTGAGTTAATAATCAAGAAAATTAAAGGTGAGTATGCTATGAAACATCCCCGTCTTAGAGCTTATAGGAATGTTGTTCTTTATGCCCTTAGATGTTTCACTGAAGTTGATTTGTAGGTAATGCCTAGGGGACAGAACATTTTGGCAGACGGATTGGCTACGTCAACAGCCACATGTAAGATTCCTTTTCGCTCGACTCACCTATACACGGTAGAGGTGAAGTGCAGACCAACTGTTCTCGACAATATCAGGTACTGGAAAGTGTTTGGTAATGATGATCAAATAGAAGACTTTCTGCAGTGTACAAATGATTTTGAATGTACAAATATAGATTTAGAGAACGAAGATGACAATGTAAAAAGATCTGATTTTGAAAATGATAGTGTAAATAGCATAGATTCAGGAGAATTAGGTGATGACGAGATGGAGACCGATATTTTTCATTTGAAAAGTAATTTTTTACCTAGGGGTCTAGTTCCTTTAGAGGACTTGTTTGATTTTAATGACATAGCCAAAAAACTGAAAATCGAAGCCAGTGGACAAGAAGTAGAAGATTGTAATATAGGGATAGAAGAGTAACCCAGGATGGTCAAATTGTCCAAATCATTACCCCGTGAGAAAAAAATCAAATACATTGAGCTATTCAAGGAATATTTAGATGTGTTTGCCTGGGGCTATGTGGATTTGAAAGCCTATGATACCAACATCATACACCATAGGATTCCAATAAAAGAAGAACAAAAACCATTAAGACAAAAACTTAGGAGAATCAATCCCAAGTTACTCCCCCTGATAGAAAAGGAAATCAAAAAAATGTACGATGCCAAAATCATAGTCCCGTTGCGTTTTTCCAAATGGGTCTCAAATTTGGTCCCAACACGTAAGAAATCTGGGGAAATCAGGCTGTGCATTGATTTCCGAAATCTGAATAAGGTCTCCCTAAAAGATAATTACCCCTTGTCAAAAATGGACCACATACTACAAAGGGTAGTCGGATCCAGTCGAATCTCTTTGTTGGATGGGTTCTCGGGTTATAATCAGGTCCTCGTTCACCCAGATGACCAAGACAAAACTGCTTTCACTACACCATGGGGCACTTTCATGTATGTGAAAATGTGTTTCGGTTTGATGAACGATGGAGCTACTTTCTAGAGAGCAATGGAAATCTCCTTTGTGGAAGAGTTTCGTCATCTATCTGGACGATGTAACTGTGTTTTCCCAATCTGATGACGAGCACCTGAAACATCTCAGACGAGTCTTTGAGAAATGCAGGAGATTTGGGATTTATTTAAATCCTAAGAAAAGCCTTTTCAGACTAGAGGAAGGGAAACTGATAGGGCACATAATCTCCAAGGATAGAATCAAAATAGACCCTAGCAGAATCAAAGCCATACAAAAATTAGAACACCTAAGAAACATCAAAGAATTACAGTCTTTTATCGGAAAAACAAACTTTCTACGAAGATTCATACCCAATCTGGCTGAGCTCCTCAGAAACATTACAAATATGTTAAAAAAGGATGTAAAAATAAAATGGGACACTGAATCCAGGCAGTCTTTCGAACAAGTCAAACGAGCACTCACACAGGCCCCCGTCTTGATCAGTCCTGACTTTACCAAAGATTTCTATCTTTTTTATTTCGCCTCCAAACATACCATTGCAATAGTATTACTACAGAAGAACAACGAAGGGTATGAATAACCCATAGCCTTCTTCAGTAAAGCATTAAGAGATATTGCTTTGAATTATAAGATAATGGAGAAACAAGCTTTTGCCTTGGTAAAAGCCATAAAAGATTTTAGAGTGTACATTCTCCATTCCCACACCATTGCATATGTTCCGAATGCGGTAGTAAAAGACATTTTGACCCAGGACAATCCAGATGGAAGAAGAGGAAAATGGATTGCTGTCATTTTAGAATATGACATAGAGATTAAGCCTATGAAACTAATTAAAGGTCAAGGTCTAGCAAAATTAATGGCTGAAACAAATTTCCATGCTCTTGACATTAATTTCTTAGCTGCAGTAGATGAACAGGGCGATACGAAGACTCCAAGCGTGAGAGAGGTATTTCTCAACTCTCCATGGTACGAAGACCTAATATTTGTTTTGCATAATTTACAAGCTCCCCCTAATTTGACTAAGACTGAAGCTAGGTTTTTGAAGTTGAAAGCATTAAAATTCTACATTCTAGAAGGCAATCTGTATTGGAAAGATCCTGGAGGTATTCTGTTAAATTGTTTATTGAAAGATGAGGCTGACAAAGTGTTACAAGAATTTCATGCAGGAGAATGTGGTGGCCATATGAACTGGAAGGTCACAACCAACAAAATCCTCAGTGCTGGTTTCTATTGCCCCACCCTATTCACTGACGTACATCATAAAGTGACTTCATGTCATCAATGTTAGTTGTTTGAAGGCAAAAGGAATCTCCTTCCTCTACCTCTGAAACCGGTCTCAGTTGAAGCCCCTTTCTAGCAATGGGGATTGGACTTCATTGAAGAAATACATCCCCCTTCTTTAGGCTAGCACAGGTGGATTCTTACAGCCACCCATTATTTTACAAAATGGATCGAAGCAGTACCAAGCAGGCAAGCCACTGATTCTGTTATTATTAAATTCCTTGAAAATAATATCTTGTCTCGCTTTGGATGTCCTAGAAAGATTATAACTGATAATGCAGCTGCTTTTCGATCGAAGAAAATCATAGATTTCTGCAACCAGTATCACATTGGTTTGGGACATTCCACAGCTTACTACCCTCAGGGGAATGTGCTGGCGGAATCTTCAAACAAAACCCTGGTAAACATCATCAAGAAGACATTGCAGGAAAACAAGAAGTCATGGCATAACAAGTTGGTGTTCGCTTTATGGGCTGACAGACTGACCACCAAAAGGTAAGTCAGTATGTCACCATATCAACTGGTCTATGGCACAGAAGTAGTTTTTCCCACTTCCTTTGGAGTCCCTGTCATGAAATTGCTTCAAGATATACAAGCCGAGCCAAACGACTCACAAAGAAGGATCAATCAGATGATCCATTTGCAACAGTCTAGGGAAGAGGTATTCAACAAAACTCAGGTGGTCCAAGAAAGCATCAAGAAGATTTTTGACAAAAGAACCAAGGAAGATGATTTTGAGCTAGGAGATTTGGTGCTGAGATGGGATGCCCGAAATGAAGACAAGGGAAAGCATGGAAACTTTGATAGTCTGTGGAAGGGACCATATATGATTCAAGCATTTAGAGGAAACAACACTTTCTTGCTAAACAACGCTGATGGGACAGATCTGCCAGGAGGACTTGTAAATGGCAGAATGTTGAAGCATTATTTACTGCCTCAGTAGAGACTTGAGGTTTCACTCTCCATTGTACATACCATCTTTATTTTTCGCCTGCATTTTCTGAGTGAATAACTTTAGTCAGTTGGTTGAAGCCCGAAGAGAAGGCCCTAAGCCGCTGACCATTGTTCTTCCATTTTTTGAGAATAAAACCAATCAATCAACAAAGGCGACTAGGCAAATATTTTCAGAACATCAAGAACCAGGATTCTTGGCACTTCACAGGGAAAGTACCATCCCCAGGTGGAGCCGCTGTTATCACCCTATAAGTTATAGGATCAACTGGTGACTAGAATATTATCTATCTCTAGTGTTTTTGTTGACAAATGATTTTTCGTTCTGCAAATAATTTGAAAAAGAAAGAAAAAGAAAAAAGAAAAAGAAAAGAAAAAGAAAAGAAAAAGAAAAAAGAAAGAAAAAGAAAAGAAAGAAAAGAAAAAGAAAAGAGGGCATAAAAGAATTTCAATAAAGCCCCATGCAATAATAATAACTTGGTCCATACCTTTCAAGCATGGCCAAGTTCTTTTTTAAATTGATGTTGATAGGGTTAGTGAATAAGTTTGGCTAAACTGTTTAATCTTAGCCAAAGTATCTAGGTTAGGTTAATGAATAAATCTGGCCAGACTGTCTAATCTTGGTTAGATAGCCCCAGGGTAGAGTAAGTTCTTAGCCCAACAGTCTAATCTAGGTTAATTGTCATAGGAAGCTAGGTTAGAATATAGGCTAGTTGCTTTATTGCAATAAAACCAACTGGATGATCAATGTTGCACCATGTTTCATATGCTTAAAAATGGTGTTGGGCTAGTCCCATGGTGGTGTATACATGAAAAGCCTTGGAAAAYCCATGAAATGCACTTATCCTAAGTTCTCTAGCACATGTATTCTCTGTGCCCTCACTTATGCTCCGCTCATATATCAATGGTTCAGATAATCGCACCCACATCTATGGTGGTCAGAATTTTTCGGACCCCCCGACCGTTCTATCTTTAATGGAGGGGGGGGGTATGGAATCGTGGATAACACCCATGCATATCTGGATGACCCAAGTTTCAGCGCACAGATCTATGGTCTATATTGGATTCCAGACCCCCCCGTCCGTTCTGCCTTTAATGGAGGGGGGGGGGGTCCGGAATGTGTGATAAAGGATGCGCATAGATCTGCGATCAAAATCTAGTGCACAGATCAACGACTCAAGGTGTTTTTCAGACCCCCCTGACTAATCTACCTTTAGCTGAGGGGGGGGGGTCCGGAATGGAATCTTTCCTCTGGCGGGCCCCTCTCTATACGTGGCATCAATCTAACGGTCCCGAGTCCCACTGCCTCCTACTGTCTGACATACCTTCATCACCTCTTGACGTCACCATCCACCTTTATAAAAGAGTCACATCCCTTAATTTTTGTTAGTCCTTCCCCCCATTCACTCGTGGCAAGCCCCCTCACCATGATTTTTACCCCAATCGGTAACCACCACTTCACCCATCCATATTCCTCAGTCACTGTCACCTGCCATATCACGCTCTAAGTGATTCGTTGGCCATTTATTACTAGATAACCTATCCGTTAACCAACTGACCTGTCCCCCGTGCCCAACGGACACCCGTTTACTCAAACTACCCTCACTCTTCTTTCTTTCACCATTTACCCTCTCATCGCACTAGAGATTTTTTACACCGTTTTCTCCGTTTTGTCAGTCACCCCCACCTACACTCGTCCCCTCTAACTTTGTTTTTTGCAGGTACTGTTGCAGTAATGGAGCCAAAGTCAAAACAAGTAGAAGGAGAGGAGAATCCATTTCTCCCTCCTCCGGTCGACCTTGACAGGATTCCACTGGCCGACAAAGATCACTTAATCGCAGATACAAAGTGCAATTTCGATTTCGCAGACCTTCAGTCGTGGCTCAAAGAATTTTTCTTGGACCAGAGTGATGAAATTGGACTCTAGGAGTCCAACCTACCCCTATATCTCTTTCCTCAGATTCACCCTTTTCTAGAATTTTCCCTCAAGTGACAAGCCCACTACATTCCTGAGAAAAGAGCCATCGTTTCCTCGTCCAGAGAAGTTATTTTCCTTGTCGCGCCTGAAACCATTGACCAAATGATGCAAATACCTTGAGCTGACTCCGCATCACCTTTTAACCTTGAAATTCTCACAGAATTATACCAGAAGATGACTTTCCCCCAAAGAGCTCAAATATTTGAGCTTTTCCTCCCACCATCTAGCCAATTTCCCTCTACAAATCCCCCTTATCCTTCTTCCATGTTTTTGACCAAAGGAAACCAGATCATCTCGTCCCTATGCACCTTATTGGGATACTATTCAGATCAGTGGATAGACGAACCCTTTCTGGGATTTTTATCCATTTTCTCCACCGATGAGAAGCCCACTACCCAGTTCGACTTCAGCACGTTCCTGGCGAACAATATTCATGAACAGTTTGTCAATTTCACCACGGAAGGCATGTTCCGGTATTCTTCCATACTGGCATACTTGTTCGTTTTCTTCCAAGCGGAGAAATTTTCTTTTTCCATGCAGAAGATGGATGGAGATGGTAGACCCCAGGCAGTGACCGTATGGACCTCCTTGCTCAAGCATAACTCCACAAAGTTCAGTTTCAAGCAGTTCATCGAGCAATTCTATCACCCAGTGGTAAGTATGCTTAGCGGCAGGCCTGAGCCTAGGATTAATGATGAAGTTCAGAGGATCTTGCATCTTTAAGATCACACCAAGACTAGTGATTAGTATTTATACCAAGATCACACTCAGATCAGAGTATATGGGTGTGAATTTGCCCCATATAAGCTTCCTAAATACCTGCTTGTCAGAATTTTTGCTCTGGAGTACATAAGGTAGATGATAAACTCCGATGATATTCATTTTGTGTCTCTAAAGAAAAAACAATAGCTCAGAATCAAAGGGCAGATTGGCTCTTTCATCTGCAACAATCATGGCGCCAGAGAGGAAGCAGACAAGCTATTCAAGGAAATGAAGTTCATCACTAGTTTCCCATGGCATTACAATCCGTGTGGGATTATCTCTGAGACGAGGGTGAAAAAAAAGAACATCCCATATGTCCATGAATCTAGGCCTGAAGTCGAGAAATTTGCAAACCAGACAGTATGGGAACCAAACACTTTGGTCGAAATAGAACAACAGAATCCCCCAACCACTGTATCGCAAACAACCACACCACAGGTTCCKAAAGAGAAAAGGCCTAGGCAAGATTTGTCTCCGCCTGTCACTGAAGTGTCGTCAGAAGAATTCCAATTGCATACCAAGCGGTCTAAAACTAGTTCAGCTCCCGACCCGACTGTGGAAAAGGAAGTCCCATCGACTACAGTGACCAAGGTTGATAGGYTRCCCCTCAGTGCAAGCCTCTAGTATATCATAACCTCAGCATTTCCGAAGAAATCTACAGATATCCCATCAACCACCCAGCCAGGCAAAGTAGGACCGAAGCTGAGCATCTTTGAAAAATATGATTTGATCAAGAAAAGGAATCAGACTCTGACCAGCAGCATTTGCGCACAGTTTTGGAAGCAGACGTCAACTGCTCAACATAGGCTGCTATCAGCATTTGACACTGAGAAGGGCAGAATGCATATGGCATTCCTCCAAGCACAGGTTCCAGATCCCAAGGTAATCACTGATTACAAAAGGGCCACTTTCGAATTCCAGACTAAGGATGTGCATCCAGTCGATCAGATGGATCTGCACAAGAAAATAGGGGAAATGGTCTTCTATAAACTGGCACATGTTTCCAATACTGCGTCCAAATTGCAAGTGTCCCTGAACAACATCCAAACACAATTGAAGTTGAAGAAGATATCATCCTTTGCCAAGGACAATAGGATCAAGACTTTGGAGGAATTGGTCCTTAAGATCGGGTACGATCCCTCGAACGTGAAGGCAACCGAGGAGATGATTAAAAAGAAAAATGTATACATAGCCTCCTTAAGGAAACAATTGAAACTTCCACCCACAGAGGATTCACAAGCGAAGGAAATAGCAAAGACAAAAGGAGAAAAAGATGAAATGCTCAAACTAATCATGGAGCAGAATGCACAACTAAAGGAAATGGAAGCTGAGATGGAGAAGCTAATAAAAGAGAAAGAACAACTAAAGCCAATGGAGGTCATTCCATTGAGTGCAGTCCCACTTTCAGGAGTGAGCACAACATCAGTAACAGAATTCCCGTCAACGAATTCACTGACATCTCTGGAAAAGACAGTCGAATTGGATAAATCTATGGAAAAGATGAACCTGTAGGAAACAAAGATTAGAAGGCTCAAAAAGGAGATTGAGAACCTTCAGGAACTCAAGTCTTCCTTTCAGAACAACCTCTCCAAGAAAAAGCAGGTGTCAGACCAGCTCAAACAAGAGTTACAACAGCTTCGGAAGCAAACAGTGGCAGGTAAAACTTTGGCTGAGGTTAAAGAAAGTGTCTGGATAGACATCACCAAGTCTATGAAAGAGATATGGCCCATGATACAGATCATGTTTGAGCAAAATGAATTGGTGCAGAGAAGCAAACAGGCCATTGAGAAGATCAGATTAGAATTGGGAGAGATGCCAACACAGGCTAATGAAATAATCAAGTTCCTAAATTCTAAGACTAGGGAGGAGCTGGAAGAGCTGAAAATTGAAGATAGAACAGAGACCATCCTTGAGGTCAAGAGAGTTTTGACCAAGAGAGGATTAATGCTTCAGCTGGAAGAAAAGGTTCAGGCCATGGACCTAGGAGTACAAAGGTTTTTTAGTAAAATTGAGGCTCTATAGAAGAAATGTCTTCCTGGTCTGAAGGTAATTAATGACAAATTGATGACACTCCAAGACTACAAAAAGAGAGTGGCCGATGTGGCTAGGGACAGTTCAAAGTTTTCAGGAATTCAAAGCAGCATCACTGGCAAGGCGTTTCTAGATTCACTTCAGTGGGACATCAGTATTCAGCATGAGATTCGATACATCTTCGTCACCAAACCTAACTTCGCCAAGTACACATAAATGGATGAAGTTTATTGAAGGCTACTCAAAGTCAACGTTCCCAGTCATCTCCAATGGGAATAACTCTATGAGTTGATCAAGTAGCATATGATTTGTCCCACCCTAGTCATTTTTCCAGTAAGATGAGGTCATGCAGAGGCCTCACCAATGGTCCACCCAGAAAACAACATGCAGTTGTGACACATCATCAAGCAGTTCCTAGATTTCTGAAATTTGTTAAGTTAGTTAGGCTAAAAATAGATTTACCATGTCTTGATCTTTGATGATAGGATTGCTTGTAATTTTGAGTTATAAATACTTCATCTTTCGAAGTATAGAGGGTTGTTGATCTTCACGCCCTGCAANAACAACCCTCTATACTTCGAGGGTTGTTGATCTTCACGCCCTGCAAGCGATCAGACTGTAATATTTTTGAAGAGATCTCCCATTAATACAAAGAGGCACTTTACAAGATTCTTGCGTGTATTCATTGGTGATGTTTTTCTCTCTAAGTTAAATGTTTTTCTCACTTTGTTATCACAATGTTTTCTAAATCTAATCTTTGGAAGTAATGAACGTTGCAGGATTTATCTCGTATACCCTGTTTCCGACTTAAAAATATTTTAGTGTTTTACCTTCTCATTTTACAATAAATAAATTTTTAACTGCTTCTTTGTTGTAATTGTCTTTCTCATCTTTTCCTCTATTCCTCGTTTATGCTACTAAAGAATCCAATGATTATATTATCTTGCCCTGTGAAAGGTTCCTTTGTTTTTCTGGTTTGGATTTCATCTTTACGACACGGACCCCATAGCCCAATGGATGCGTAAACTATCTCAACCAACTCGACAAACACTACAACAACAAAACCAACTTATTTATTTACCTAGCCTAATATTTAAAAATTTGAAACATATCTAAATTATATAGAGAGATCCCTCTCTGAAGTTGGAAGGGCTAGATCCCTGCTTCAAAAGCGGTTGGATAAAGTTACCTCTCATAGATTTCTTCTTTCAAACAACCTCTAGGAAATTTTACAGAGCGCTAACAATTGGAAGGGAATACTTCTCTATAACTAATTTAGTAAAAAAATGACCTAACAACTTAATCAAGAGGATAAAAATCTCAATGAAATAGAAGGATATATCCATCATTCTTTTGTGTGATACCTCACCTAATAAAATAATTAAATGAGTCAAAATAATGTTGGATAGAAAAAGAGATATATGTGTTAAGAGGGAGGCTTACTTGTAAGTGAAACTCAGACTAGGTTATAATAGGGTAACCCCCTTCCATTATACCTAATAAGGGTTATTATACTAGAAATTAGGTTAAGGAACCATATATATACTTTCAGTAACTAAGGAAGGTTAGGATATCTATAAGGAAGGTATGTGAGTTAAGGTTTTGGTGATTATTTCATAGTAAGGTTTTGGTGATAACCTAGTAGAAGATAAGGTACGTTAGGGTACTTCTCCTGTACCTTGACTTTCCTAGTAGGTGAGTATGGAAAGCCAAGTGATATGCCTTTTAGAATCCCATAGTCAAGTTATATGATTTACCTGAATAAGGATTTGTGAGATATTTAAAGGTGAGATATGAATTTATGATGTTAAAATTTTATGATGTTCATTTACATATCATGAAATCAAACCTAATTCATGTTATTTTTAAGGTTGTTTAGTGGAATCAATTAAATTGTGATTTAGCAATGAATGAGTCAAAGCCTACCATAACTAACACAAGTGGAACCCTTAATTCATTGTGGTATAAATTTTCCCTGTAAATCCTTTAAGCAATACATCCAAGGATTTTGATCCCCCTCACCAAATATTGCATGGTTATTATAAATTAAAATGAAAATTGAACTTGTCTAAGGTACCATAACCACCTAAGAGTTCCAAACATTCAAAATATTGTATTTAATTTAAGAGGGGCATTGCCATCATGATCATCTTAAATATCATCATCATTATAAGACCATAACCTAGTTCATGTATAAATGAAGTCCTTTAGTATTAATAACCCCACCCTAAAATTTTTCTAATGACAAAGATAAAAGAACCACTAAGACATCATCAATATACTAGCAAACACCAAAACCTACTTGGCATAACCTACACTTTGATGGTGCTTCATAGGGATTGATAATAAATGATGGTGTCATCCAAGACAACCAAAGGCACTTCGCATTGGAAAACTTTGGTTACATGTGCAAAAAAAAGTAACAATGAGGCTAAGTTCAAATCCTATTGCAGGATTTCAACTTAGCAAGGGATCATCTACAAATACAATATGTTATAAAAACACTTGATTATTAAGTGTTTATGGGTTTAATAATGTTTTCTCTTATTATTTATCTAATGACTTAATTAAGTGGGCCAATTGGGTCTCAATTCATACTCCTTCTCATCCAAATGGGTCCCAAGTCTCTATTGTTATAAGGTCTAGTCTATTGTTATATTTGCAGGTGGATGTGGGTCAAATATTGTAATATGGAGTTGGGATATAATAACATATTTGATGTGTTACGGTGTGTGTGTGTGTGTGTGTAATAATGTATATATTGTATTACATATATGTGTAATAAAACATACATATATATTCTACTACACATATATGTAATAACATGTATTACAAAAAACACGAGTTGTAAGTTTGGCGAAGCTCATTGTGAGAGGCACTGAAAAACAAAGCCTTCTCCATTCTATTTGGAGTTTCAAGGATTATTGTGGCTCCCTAATAGGTCTTGTCTCTGGATGCTTTCATGGTTTTCCATCCTAGTCAACTGCCGAGTCCATTGTGTTGGCTCAATGACTTCAACATACTATCCCATCTATTTATTTGTTCATGGAAGTGTCATTTTGTGCGAAAGGCAGTGTGGTAAATAATTTGTTTGTTTGTTCCACCAAATTTGTATTTCAATATGTAGGAAACTTTCATGAACTAATTATCAATATTTCAATATGTAGGACCTCTTTTACATATTGACCTCTTTTACTTTCATGTAGGACCTCTCATAGACATAGTGCTCCCTTGCACATTAGTGAAGTTTTTTTAAAGGGACAAATTAGTTGACATATGGTCAAAAATCTCTCATTGTTGACATTATTGTTCCCTCTAATCGACAAAGTGAAGATTTGAATTTATGTCTGCATTAGAACAATGAGTGTTTATATCATGAACCTCTATATGGATTAACATGACCATGATAAGAATAAAGTATGAAAATATGAAGAAAGTCTTGAAACCTTGAATAACCCTCCACATATTGTAGACATGAAGATTGAGATGATGCACATGTGTGAAAGAGTAGATGTTTGACATCGTCATTTCCAACCCCTCATGTTTAATCCTTAATTTTGTTGAAGAAATAAAATAAATTTCATGGAACTAAAAACATTAAATTGTTGCCAAAATTGTGCCCTCTAATCGACAAAGTGAAGATTGGAATTTATGTCAACATTATAACAATGAGTGTTTATATCATGGACCTCTATATGTATTAACATGACCATGTAATCCTTAAAACTTATTATTGCATCTTCCTAAAAATTTCTTTTTGCATGTTGCACCAAATTTAAAGTTTGCACATTGCTTGGAAAAAGATGCTTGCCACATGTCACATATCACAAGACTTTCAAAGTTGCATATATCATGTCACAAGATTTTGGAAGTTGCATATTTCATATTCAAGTTCTATTTGTTGCCTAGACTCCATAGCCCAAGCACAAGGCACCAGGTCTTGCTTGCATTCTCACATCTTGAATCAAGGAGTATTGAATCAATATATACCAAATCTTATAAGAGAAGCTGAAATTATGATTAAGTCTATAAAAAAATTACATTCACAGATATATACAAGACATAGAAATAGCCTTGTGTATATTATCAGATGAACAAGTACCCATAATGTCATTGCATTATATGCATCATTACATGTTCAACTATATAATGTACATCTAACTATCTTATAAAATTATTGCATGACATCATGGATTTATTTTAGTCTTCTTTTGTGCTTTCCAGGTCTTAAGTAATTCATCCATCTCCATGTCTTCGTTTACTGGGTGCTCTTCAGTAGCTGATGTTGTTTCAGTCCTTTCACGTCGAGTACGTCTGGTCTCATACCCACGACGTGGATGCTGCTGTGAGGGGCCATCACCTACAAAAATAAAAAATATTAAATTTATATGGCCAATTTTTAAATATCATTGAAGTAGTTCATTAATATTAAAAAAAAATGCTGTAATGTAATTATTTACCTGGTCCTCTAGTCGACATCGTTGGAATGGATTCCATCCTGTTCACCTGATCTTCAGGTCGAGGAGGATCAACTATGGCATTCTCTTCCATTGAAACATCAAAATTTATAAGTACATAATTATTAAGTATATGATTAATATATAGACATTTTATTGTTGTGGGCCTCAGTCACATGAACATCTTGGGGTTTCACCTCACTGGGATGGGGTTGCTGGGGAGAACCATGATCTTCTGGCTGCGTTGCACTATCAACGATCTGTTGTCCAGTACTAATGGTTTCGTTGATCGTGTTGCTCCCCTGATTAAAAAAAAGTAAGACATTAAATTATGGATGATATCAAACATTTACGTTTTTTATAAGTAATTAAAGGTTAATGTGGACTCATTTTTATTTACCTTATCCTGCAAATTACATATTGGGTTCTGCCCCATGCTTTTCCTACAATCAACCATGACTTTATAACCGTACTTGTAACCAAGCTGGAGGTCTTCCTCCGTGGTTTCAGTTCCAAAGTCGTCGCCCTGCATTGCATAAGGGTATGGTTTTTTAATGTTTTTGATTGCAATTACCTAAAAGTTGTAAGGTGATACAAATAATATTCTTAATATGTTTGGGTACTTATGATTCGTGACTGTAACCTCGAGTAGCCACCCTGGCCTAGCTTGTGTTGGCCATGTTTGGCAATCCTTTCTTTGGTTTCCTTCGAAGTGTCAGGCAACCTATCATCAAAATTTTCAAGTATGTTATATATAACAACATTTTTATTTAGATCTAAAGAAAAATAAAGATGGTATTGAAATCAAAATATTGTAATTTACCTTGGTGTACCAGTTATTTGTTCTCCTAATTTTTTCAAAATCTTCTCTTTTGCATCATCAATGATCGCCTTCCACTCCCTCTCTGGAATTGAGGGAGGATGCTCATACCTAGGATTTCCTGCCAAGCTTCGTCTATAAACATCCCGCATATATTTTAAATATTCACCCGCTGTAGAGGTGACTATTTTTTTATTGAACGTGTCTACTCCAAAGAGGCCTTCAAGATAATCCATAAGTTCCTTTTTGAGGTTGGAATTCTGGCAATTCCACCTCATGCGTAAGGTTGCACCAAAAATCAACAAGGCCTTTCTCTATAGGTGCCTATAAAAAAGTTCGGTTCCTACACACAAAAATATATGATCATTAATTTAAAATTAATAATCTAGATGATTTCTGTACGAGAAGGAAAACATTAAACGATTAAAATATGAATTAAAACTACCTAGGAGTCTTGATTGTTTTAATGGAAGTCCATTATCGTCGACCAAAAATATGCATGGAAGGGTCCCCGTGCTTGTCACATGTCCAACTCTGGGAAATGAAACCATCTCAACCACATCACCATGATCCTCATCTCTGCCACCATCTCTAGACTCTTATCGAGGTGTGGATGTCTTGCGGTGTGTGTCATGGCTCCTATCTAAATTAGGTGTGGAATGTGGAGAAGTAAATAGTACTCTAGTATTTGTATGAACACCTGCATCAAGACTCTATAGTGTCTCTGTAGAGCCACTACTACCAACACTGGGCTAAACAAGTTCCAAAAATGTCTTTATAAAAAAGTTTTTTTTTTTCCGTGAGATAATGTAAAATTTAAATACTACTCTCTATCGTACTTCAGGCTGACAATTTTCTGTCTCTCAGCGACGCCCTCCATGCTTCCATTCATTGGGGTAGTTTTTTTTTCAACCACCAGTCCTTTTCTCATTAAATGATGTTTCCTTGGGATCAGGATGACGCTTATTATTACAGATCAAATATTTCATTAAGGTGGATTGGGTCATCTTGGCATGATGAACCCTCTCTACATGTTTCCTCATTCTTTCCTCTAGTTATATCATGGAAAGCATTTCAAGGCTTCACCCCCTCAATCAGTTGTTGGAAATTTAAACAACAGTACACTTACATTGTTCACATTCCATAGCATGGTAATCATAAGTAATGATTAATTACAATCTCAGGGAAACATGAGTATTACAACTCTTAGAGAAAATGTCCATAGGGAGGTTTCCAAATGATTTTAATCTCTTTAAATTGTCGAGGACTGGACAATTCCTCCAAAAACGTTTCCATAAAAAGATTGATCAAATCCTACAATCCCTCTATTGTATTCTTATAAACTTGTGACCAATGGAGACAAAGTGGTAAAGGACCTGTCCATTCTTCTGAAGGGATGGGATTTTATTTTCATTGATGCCTTGGGAATATCCAGGGGACTCACCACTAGCTAGAAAAAATATTCTTTCTCTCTTTCTAATTCTTCGGATTTTAATTCACGACTTGGGGCTTCTTTGTACTCTTTGGAATTGGCAAAGGAAATGACTTGCATAAACTTATATGGGCCCTACTTAGATAGACAAGAGTATTGGGAAGCTCTCCTTAAAAAATATTGGATTCAAAATGGTTTATTGGTTTGAGGCGGTGACCTAAATTTCTCTTTAGGAGCCTAAAATATATGGGGGACTACAACCTAGGTGGATCCTTTAGCTTATTTCTTTATTTCTAACCAAAATTTCACAAGTTTGATGGTTTCCTGCTAAACTCTCTCCAACTTGGAGAAACATAAGAATGAGTGAGGCCCATGTTGCTAAGAGTATTAATCACTTCCTTATTTCAGAAGCATTCCTTGAAGAAGCTCCTTTTTTTTTGATAGTGGGTCTCTACAGGAGGGGATTTGGATCATAACTTGGTGCTTTTAGAAATAAAATTTATCTAAGGGAATCCTCCCAACCCTTTCAAGCTAAACCCATATTGGTTAAAAGATGAGGACTTCTTGAAAAAAATAAAGGATATTTAGAAACCCTTTGAGGGTTCCGCCCTAGAATCCACCCCCATCTAGTTTCAACATAACTAATAGAGAGGATAATATATTTCTAGCTAATGAACAAATAAGTGAAATCAAGCTTATGGAGGACAATGAGAGGAAATTACTACTAGACAAAGAAAAAGAATGGAGAATAAAAGTTTGGGCTATCTGGTTGCAGGTAGGAGATGAAAACACAAAAAATCATAGATTTGAAAACTATTGTAAAAATATTAATATTGTCTAGAGGATTGAAAAGGATTATGGTTCTAGGGTATCAACCTTTATTGAGATGGTAGTTGAATGGGTGAATTACTTTAATACCCTTTTCAAAAGGAACCTATAACCACTATTTTCAAAGTTATCAAAATAGCAAGCTAGTTCCCCAACTTTGTCAGTCAGGAGGGTAATCAAAGCTTAAGGGTTGAAATTAGTAAGGAATAGCTTCTTCAAACTTTACATAGCTTCCAAAAATATAAAAGCCTAGGACCCGATGGTCTCCCTATAGAATTATTTCCGGGTTGTTACGACTTCATTGAAGAAGACCTTCCAAAAGTGCTTGATTTCTCTCTCTCCACGAGTCAAATCTTGGAAACCTGTAACTCAAACTTCATTGCCTTAATTCCAAATATGAACAACCCCACAAAAATTCAAGAGTTTTAGACCCATTTCATTATGTAACCGCATCTAAAAAATGATTTCCAAAATCATTGTTCGTAGACTAAAAGGCATTCTCTCAATACAAATTTTCCCAAACCAATTTGGATTCTTGGAAGGAAGAGAAATATATGAAGTTGTGGGAGTGGCACAAGAAGGGATTCATACAATCAAGACCAAGAACAAAAAATCTCTAACTCTACAAGTGGATCTCTTCAAGGATTTTGATTGGGTGAGTTGGTTATATATTAGGTTTTGAGTACACACTTATATTGAGAAGGGGTGTGAATTAATATAAGGATATCGTTTTCTTTTTAACATTCATAAACCATAATGAAGCAATCACATAAATGTAACAACTAGAAGACAAAATATTTAATGTGGAAACCCTTTTGAGAGAAAACCACAAAAACTTCTTTTTATAAATTTGTAGGCAGCAACCTATGGTTACAAGTGTTTGTAGGCACCAACCTATGGTTACAAGTGTTTGTAGGCACCAACCTACTTGAGACACTAGTCCCCTCTACTTTTTTAGGCATGGACCTATAGGAGATACCAATCCCCTCTATTGTTTGTAGGCACTGACCTACAAGAGACACTAATCCTCTCTATTGTTTGTTGGCACCAACCTACTAGAGACACCAATTGTCACACACCCAACCCCCTAAGTACATTTTAGGAGATGGGGTATTAAATTTTTGCTTCTTCTAATGATCTTAAAATATTCTCTATTCCATCTTCATCATCTTCTACTCGTCAAGAGCTTTCCAATGATGGTAAGTTCGCTCAGAACTGAGCTCTAGAACAAGAGTTATGACCTTTTGAAGTTCTTAGGTTTACATAGGCAACATTTCTCTTAATGCCACGTGGCATCCACGTGACATCCCATTGTCCTCACCAACTGGCGTGGCGACAGCCTAGTCCTGATGTGGCACTAGCCTAGCCTGCCACAGTGGAACTTCGATTAGCATAGACCTACAACCATCGTCACTCGGACCTTCTCCCGACGCACTCTTCTCTTCCCTCTAACGAATACAGTATCAAGGAATATTCCCTCTCGATACCATCCATTTGAATTTTAAGCAGTTCACACTGTCTCACTACCCCAAACCCAAATTATTGAGGAATATTCCTTTCCCCTCGATGGATGGTCTCGATGCATGAAATATCTCCCGACCTATGGTTAGGATCCGTTTAGCGCCTAAGGTTTACCTATCCTACTAGACCCCACTCAACTCATCAATCAATTAAAGATTGGCATGCGTCATTGCACTGATGCTCTTAGTCAACATCAACTGACCCTTCTCTTTATATTCATTAAGTGAGACTCGTGATTATCGACGTTTGAGATTGAGTTTTGTTTATCACCTAGGTCACTACTGCCACATTGCACCTATCTCTTGATGTGACATGTGGCTCAGTATCCACTCGACTTCTAGAACCATCACGACTCGCCATGTCACCATAGGATTCTTAGGCTCGTTCGGCCAGAGTATAACATTTGTCCCTCTCCTATAGAAGATTATATTTGATCAAGGATTTATATAAGAACCGTGAAAATTTTCCTAGATTAAAATCAAAACCAAAATCTAGCCAAATCTAATTCAGGATAAGTATGTTGCCACGTCACTATCTCCCACTAGAGAGTGGAGATCCCAATGTTTGTCAGACCCATACTTCGTAAACTTCCAAAGGCGCCGACTGAAAAATGTGACTAAAAAATGTATCTCTAGTTATTTTTTTTTTCTAATATTAAAATCTAAAGTTAGGGGCCAGGGATTCATGAATTTTGTGCCACGTGTCAAATGAAATAGACTATTTAAATTATCTTTCTATTACATGATAGCTAACCACTAGTATTGGGCTCGTGGTTGTGAAAACCAGATAAAGAGAATGGTTTTCAGAATGCTTCTTAGTTTGTCTAAGTTATATAAAACAAGAAGGGTGGAAAACTTTTATGTATTCATGGTACCACAACGTATCACATTGTTTCTTTTGAGGAAGGAAAAATATAAAGTTATGTAGTAGGAAATAAAGAATTTTGAGGAAGGAAAAATATAAAGTTATGTAGTAGGAAATAAAGAATTTTAGATGTTATATGATTTGAATTTTTATATAAATTTGGTTAATTAAATTTTAATATTTTATTATTTAAATTAAATTTTTAAATATATAATTAAATTCAATATCTTTAAATTTTTATTATTTAAATTAAATTTTTAAATATATAAATAAATTCAATATTTTTAAATATTTTTCTTACATTAAAATTATGTAATTTCTTAACACAATAATATTTATAATTTCAAAGATTCTTTTAAATTTTTAATTAATTTTAATAAAAAAGATAAAAATATATATAACTATTAAATATCCAAATACATAACATATTTCAATTATTTGAAAAGACTGTCTAAAAGTAATCCATAAAATTATTCTGCATGCCATGTGTTCCATAAAATTATTCATCCATGCCATGTATTCCAAAAGAAAAAAGATATAGAAACTATACATAAGGGAATAAGTTTAATTATTTTTATGTTTTGGTAATACACATTAATTATATATATATATATATATATATATATATATATATATATATATATATTTTTATTTTTTATCAACACAATTTGGAGATTGTGTAAAGTGTTTTTCATCGATCATCTTCTGATCCAATTTTATCGCTTTATTACATTATAATTTAAAAAATTGAAATATGATAATATTACATAGTTTTCAAAAACCATTTTAAATACATTTTAAAATTATGATTTTGATAAGGATAATATTTTTAAAAACACTTTAAACATAGATAAAGAAAAAAATAATAACTTTGAAGTAGTTGTCAATAGGGTTGTAAATTTTTGTGTTAGAGGTTAAATTGTAATTAAGAATTATATAATTTTAAAATTATTTTAAAAACTATTTTAAATACATTTTAAAATTATGATTTTGATAAGGATAATATTTTTAAAAACACTTTAAAAATACATAAAAAAAATAATAATAACTTTAAAGTAGTTGTCAATAGGGTTGTAAATTTTTGTGTTAAAGGTTAAAATGTAACTAAGAATTATATATGGTTTTAAGTATGGTATTGAGGTTAAATGCTACTAGAAATTTGTGTTATAGGTTAAATTGTAACTAGGAGTCATATATGGTTCCTTGTATGGGATTGAGCTTAGCTGCTACTAGAAATTCATGACCTTAATAGAAGTAGCTTTAGCGATGACGAAAATGGATACTAGCTTTATTGCGCATACTGTATAGGCTAAAATTACCATTTGGTCCCGAAGTAAGACCTAAAACTGCTTCTAATTGGCTAAGATTTCATCTTCCTCACACTCAAGGAAACATGTTAATGACACAAGAACCAAAGACATCTAGTAGGAGTGAAAGTAAACAATGATAATTATCTTCACTGTCGATTAAAAACTAAACTATAATAATTTTATTTTTTGTAAGCACACGAGATATAAATTCTACTAAGCTAGCAAAATATCATACAAAAAAAAAGAATTTGTTATTAACATGCCACTTGGGAAACTAGACCAATAGCAAAGGTAGAGTTTCTCAGTCCAAACTGTTTGATCAAAGTTTTTGAACATAATCATAAGACCTAGAAAATCAACAAAACATCCTTCATGGGATTTACTATTGGACCATGATTTGGCTCTTCTTTGATAATTCATGACAAACATCAAAAACAAAAGAAGGCTCAGTGACTTGGCTGCATTACCGATCGACCCCGAGTCTACTCTAGGGCCGAATTCATTGTACTTCTCAAGGTTGAAGTCGTCACCACCGTACTTGATTGGGGCAAGCGAGCTAGAACTTTACACATCATCAAGTGGAGACCATCTAACTGCAACTGCATGGTATTCTGAGCCTCCTCCCTGGTCTGAAGCATCTGGCCCAAGAGATTCTTGGTGTGCCAATATAGCTCCATGGTCTTCCAGTACTTTGTGTCCCTTTCCCAAGTCGTCCCTACATCTAGAACCCATCGAATTGTTGAGTTTTCCACTTCTTGCTCTGTATTCATAGTTCTCTCCTAGTGAACGACTTCTTCTGCTTCTTCCAATTGGTCTTGAAAATGAGGAGGGATGGAAGTATAGAAGGATGTTGTTGCATCGAAGGAATCTCATTGCATTCTTGAAGTCGAGACTTCATAACGATGCTGACAGGATGAGGGCCCTAGAGACAAGTGCCCCACTAAATGGTAGCCTCTTGGGTAACCCTGTCTTGGAGCCATTGTTGCTCAGACCCCCAAGTGAGGCCTATGTCTAACTCATGTGGTTTTGGGGAGGATCTCTGCTCCCCCTTTTCACTGAATATCTCAATAATTCTCCACTACACTCCTCTAATGGAGCTACTTGTTAACTTTCCACTCTTATGATGTAGCCAAACAGTTGTAATTTCTTCCCTTCGACATCGTGTCGAGAGTAATAGAACCCATAAATGAGTGGCCTTTAATCACAAAAAATTCCATTAAACACTAGGTCTACGGCTAGAGTACTGACACTCCTCCTCCACATGATGTTGGGTTACAGTGCCATGTGACTACACTTGGGTATACTTGTGTGGAACCTCGAGATGGGGGTTCATTCCCTCCTTCCTTTTAATATCTACTGCTGATGTTGTATTTACCTGCCACCTATTTGAACATCTACTATCCTCGACATTAATACCTTCGACTTCTTCGAGGGCCAGAACTATCTCAATCCCTTCCCCTGACTTACCGCCCAGAGAGAGCATTATCTCGTTGCCAATCATACTTACTGCCTCATGTAGTCTGTGCCTCAAATATACCTTCCAACTAGGTCTATTATTAATTCTTCCTAGTACCAAAGTTCTTTCAGCCTCGAGGTTTGGATCCCCTTCCGTTCCTTCCTAACACTCCATACAAGTAAAAACTATAATAAATTTTACTACCTTAAAAATATAAATTATTAAAATACAATATTATAAGTTAAATTATAATTTAAATGAAAAAATAATATAGGTCAATTTACTCACTAAAATTTAGTTGTTCTAACATACAACTAAGTGGTTGGAGTTAGCTATAAATCATTATAAGTTAATGTTGAATGGTACTTTGTAAATGTGGCATTCCTAAAAACACCAATTCTAATGCCTTCATTAATTTTTGGAAAGCACTTTAACCACCCAAAAAACACCATAGTGTTATGCATACTTGCTCTATATCTAATGTGATAAGAGAGGACTAATGTTATTATATTACAAAGATATTATCTTGAATGTGAGTGTAAAATAAAAAAATAAATATTATTATTTAATAGAGAAGAAAATTTTAATGGTTTGATAGGATCCGTTGAAGTATTCATTTAGGTTTTACTTTTTTTATTATACATGGTCTATACTTATTGAATTTATTAAAAACCATTATGATTTTTTTTTTCATGTAACAAAACCAATAAAAATGAATAAGATTTTTTTTATTATTTAATTTTATAAAATAATAATAATAA
>JASDQU010101832.1:869040-897836 GCA_032191745.1 Picea mariana
TATATATATATATATATATATATATATATATATATATATATATATATGTAAGAGAGATATTTTTGACAAATCCATAAGAGGGTTTTATTGTAGGCCTAGGGTTTTAATGTAGGTCACATATGTGGTTTCAACGAAATGGAAGAGAGGTCGTTGATTACATAGATGACTTCTTGGAAGGACAACAAATTTGGTCCATACAAGTGGAGTCATATTGTGAATACGATCCTCCTCCACATCATTCATCTCAACTTGGAAACTATCCACTTGAAGACGATACTTTAGTTGTCCTTGGAGATATGATTTGGGACTGTTTAGGCACTTGGAATGCTGAGGTGGATTTGTTGGTGATTATTCCCTATGACCTTGTTGCATCCACTTTGTTAAGATGTCACTTCATTCGGGGAGCATGACAAAGGAAACATGGGTGTGGGGATGTAATGGATCAAGGAATTTACTCATTGAGCTCATAGATGGATCAACCACCTCATTCACCTCATAGGAAATCATTATCCCCATAAAACACTACTATTGAATTACCCTTAGACATGTTACCAAGGTCATCGAGATATTTGGCTCTTTGTGTCTTAGAATTTGTGAGAGGTATTGAAGATATGTGTTTTATTGGAGGTATGTTGTCCGACACTATGATGAGCGATGTTCTTACCTGTAATTCCCTAACCTATAAGCAAGAGGAGTTGGGATCACGAGGTTTGGGGGAAAAAAATAAAGATCACAAGTGTGTGAAGAGAAAAGTAGAGGTGGTAAATTTGAAACTATGAGAGAGCGTCAAATTCCATGAAATTATGGAACTTGAGGATTCTTCCATTGTGGGACGATTCCCAAGCAAGAGGATGAATGTTGAAACCCTAAAATCACGAAGAAATAAAATGTTCAAATGTTTTCTCAGTTACTCTCTGTGCAATATGGTTTTGGTCAAAGGTTGGTTGGTATGGATTCTTTGTTCAGGAGAAGATGCAAACAAAATCATAAAAGCTTGATGGACATGGGGTTCCCACACCCTCTTTCTAAAGAAGTGACAATTGGAATTTGATGCAAAATTGACCCACATGGATTTTGTTCCAATATGGGCCAAGATCCTAGGCCTACCCCTAATTTTATGGTCGAATAGAGTCTTCAAGGAAATTGTGAAAGCCTTGGGTTTATTTTATGATCGGGAATGACCAGAATGCTAGTAATATTGGAGCTCTCAAAGGTTTTGGCAGACAATTATGACAATAAGGGGCATGTTATCTTCATTCAATCCTTGGATTATGAAAGAATCCCATTTAAGTGCAGTTGATGTCACTTTTATGGGCATCTTATGAAGGATTGTTTTCTCCCACTCAGGAGGAAAGTATGGGTTCACAAAGAACACAAGGAAGATGATGAAACTCCCCAAAATTATCTGAAAAAGGATCAAGATGTTGAAGGTCTACAAAAGGATAGTCACTCGATGATTCATCTAGTTGAGGAATTGACAACCCAACACAATGAGTACCTTGTTCCTTCCATCTACAGATATGATTACTTGGGTAAGCTCAATTATAATCCTTCCCTTGTTCCTTTACAAAAGTTTGAGAATATCTGTTTTGGCTCTTGGGAGATGGGAATATCAAATCCTATTGAAACTCAATAGGGTGATTTATTTCCTAGTCTCTTAGGATAAACTCACCCCCCCCACCCCCCCATCCGTCTTGATGAGTTGGGTCAACCTCCAAAGAAAATCTCTTCTCCTAATTCCTTGTAAACTTCCATGGCCTCTCTTTGGATTTGGGATCCCTTCAAGATACCCAATCTTCTAAAGTTGTGAAGTATAATATCAGGCCCAAGGATAGAGGAGTATCTCTCTTCTCGGGARGGCTAGCTAGAGGTTTAGGAAATCTAGAAGAAAATGATACAAAACCCTCCAAGAGAGGGAGGAAATATTTATTGTCCTTAGCTTAGAAGGAGGGATAATTCTAAGGATGGAAATTTATCTTAGAATGTAGAAACCTTGGTGAATCTTACTAGTCCTTAATATAAAAACTATAAAATGTTTGGCGTAATTTTTGTTAAAATATTAAATTTCTAAGCATTTTATACATTTTCTATAAAATTTGGGCTATTTTTAGGGTAAAATAATTTTATTCTATAGAATTTGGGGGAATCACTTTTAGAAAAAATGGAAATTGGTGAATCATGTTTTTGGAAAAAGCATGGAAAATGATCCCATAGGTGATATATAGCCCCTAATATTTTCCTTGCTTAGAAAGAAGAAAGAAAAAATTGAGGTTTGAAGTGGTAAGCAATGATCTCTGATTGGGGCTCTTAGAGAAAATGCCCCTAGGGAGGCTTCCAAATTATTGTCATCTCTTTAAATTGTCGAGGACTAGCCAATTCCTCCAAAAACTTTGCCATAAAAAGATTGATCATTTGCTACAAACCCTCTATTATATTCCTATAAAATTGTGACCGATGGAGACAAAGTGGTAAAGGACCTTTCCATTCTTCTAAAGGGATAGGATTTTATTTTCATTGATTCCTTGGGAAGATCCGGGGTACTCACCACTGGCTAGAAAAAATATTCTTTTTCTTTTTCTAATTCTTTGGATTTTACTTCAGGACTCGGGGATTCTTTGTACTCTTTGGAATTGGAAAAGCAAATCACTTGTACAAATATATATGGGCCCTACTTAGATAGACAAGAGTACTAACCTACTATTTACACCAATCCCCTCTGTTGTTTGTAGGCACCAAACTACTGGATACATCAATCCCCACAATTATTTGTTATGTACGCACCAACCTACTTACAAGTTATTCATATGCATTTCCTTCATTGGTCTGCTTGCTACTTCTATCTTCACCAAATCTCTTCTATGTTCATTACTTTTTCTTTCAGCAGATCTTCTTTGCACTCGCTACTTCTTCTTTCACCAGATCAACTCAGTAATGACTCCTTCTACTTTCATCAGATCTGCTTGGTGCTCACTCCTTCTGCTTTTTCTCTGCCTTCACTAGATCTTCTTTCTTGTTCTTCTGGTTCTGCCCTAGATCCGCCTTTACAAGTTTTGCTTTCTAGAATGCAAGATCTATTTGCTAGAACACCAGATCTGATCTTCGCTAATATTTAATCGTCAGTCCTTGAAGGATATTCAATCGTTACTCTTCAAATGATATGCTTAAGAATATTACATTTTCACTCACACACTTTTTTTCTTACAATCCTCTTCTCCTTTTATACTTTACTATTAGTTCTACATGAAAAGTCATGTTCATTTGAAAAAATGTGAATTTTATTAAATAATTAATTAATTTCCCCCTTTATTTATTTATTTTTCAACATACCATGGGTAAAATACTATCATGAGTTTTAAACCATGTGCACTTTTACTCCACTTTCACTTTTACCTTTTTTAATCCACTTTCATGTTTACTCCACTTTTACCTTTTTTAATCCACTTTCATGTTTACTCCACTTTTAACTTTTTTAATCCACTTACATGTTTACTCCACTTTTATGTAACTTCATTTCTAATCCATTTTCATGTTTTACTCCACTTTTACTTAAATTCATTTCTAATCCACTTTCACGCAACTTCATTTCTAATATAGTTCCACTTTTGTATTTATTAAAGTCACATTTCCTTTGAATATTTATATGTGAATACTTACTCGCCTTTGACATCAATGCCAATATTTTATTCAACAATCTCCCCCTTTGTCATTGATGGCAATCCTGTACTCAAAAAAATGTAATCCTCCAGAAATAAAAAGAATTCTCCCTTGTCTACAACTCTCCCCCTATCTACAACTCCCCCCCTGTATGTAATTCTCCCCTTTTGACATCAATGGAAAATGTATGCTCCCCCTTAGTTGTGCTTTTTTACTGATGAGATGAGAGGGATATCACTCCCAGCTTTTGTATGAGATATTCAATTTTTTCTCTGGGAAGGGGTTTGGTAAAAATATCTTCAACTTGTTCCTTGGTGGCAATGTATTCCAACTTGATACTTAGTTCAACTACTTGTTCTCTTAGGAAGTGGTACTTGATGGGAATATGCTTCATCTTTGAGTGAATAACATGATTCTTTGAAATGTTGATTGCGCTTGTGTTGTCACATATGATTGAGATTGTTTGATCATATTCTATCTTGATATCCTACAATGTTTTCTTCATCTAGAGAAATTATGTGCAACATGTTGTTGCTGCAATATACTCAACTTCTGTTGTGGATAGAGAGACCGAACATTGTTTCTTACTCAACCAAGACACTACAAAGTTTCCTAGAATGAATTCTCCTCCACTTGTATTTTTTTTTTCATCAACATAGCTTGCATAATCTATATCTGTATATGTTGTTAGAGTAAAATCTTCACCTCTTGAGTACCATAAGTCAAAGTCCAAGGTGCCCTTTAGATATTTGAATATCCTTTTTACTGCTTGTACATGAGTTTCTTTTGGTGTAGATTGAAATCATGCAACTGATCCTACTTCTTGCATAATGTCTAGCCTTGATGCTATCACATATAGTAGGCTTCCAATCATTGACCTATACAATGATTGATTTTCTTTTGAAGATTCATCATTTTTTCTTAATTTACAACCTCTGACCATAAGTGTGTTTATTGGTGTACATTGTTCCATTATGAATTTCTTCAACATTTCCTTGACGTACTTGGTTTGTGAAATTCATATTGAGAAATTTATCAGATTGAGAAATTTGTAATCTAAGAAAGAATGACAGTTCACCAAGCATAGACATCTCAAATTCCTTTTGCATTTTTATTGCAAACTCTTTTCACATTTCTTCCATACTTCCTCCAAAAATAATGTCATCTACATAAACCACAACAATCAAATGGTTTTCTTCTACTGTCTTGATGTATAGATTATTGTCAACAATTCCTCTTTTGAAGCCTTTTTGCTATAGATATTTATTAATTCTTGAATACCATACTCTCAGAGCTTGTTTTATCCCATAAAGTGTTGTCTTAAATTTGCACACATGATCCTTATTTTTTGATAATAAGAATCCTTTTGTTTCTTCAATGTATATGTCTTCCTCTAAATTACCATTGAGAAATCAGACTTGACATCCATTTGATAGACTTTGAAGTTCTTGAAACATGCAAATGCCAAAAACATTTTGATATCTTCTAGTCTAACAACCGAGGAAAAAGTTTCTTCAAAATCAATACCTTCAAAAATTACATAGCACACAACTTTCTCCCTTTATTTTGTTCTGACTACAAATACTACTAAAAAATAGTACAACAACACTCATGAATAAGTTTGAACAATGTCACCAACAACACATGATAATCAACCTATGTCAATCCAGACAGACTCTGTATCCGACATAAGCAATATTACATCTCCAATAACAATTGAACATGGTTGGGTTGGTGTAATAAAATCCAAGTCAATTCAACAAGAAAACAGCCGGGTTCACATATCAACTACTTTAAGTATCCCCCCCTTTGAGGGATCAATAAGTAGCAACAATAGTTCTTGTCAAAAATTCTAGTCGACGAACAACCTAGTTGAAACTTAATCGAAGAATACTTAGTTGAAACTCCAATCAAATTTCATGTCGGGTCGATCCTTGATTGACCACTTCCAAGGAAATTATTAGTAAGTAAGAGGAACACTACACGATTATACACCTAATGATAAACAATGATATGACATCCTAAAAAATATGGTCAAATGATTCCACGTCCATCCATCAATCCAACCAAAATCTATCCTAGTAGTTGGCATTGGTCCACAATTCTGTCTTTCGCGTCTCTTTTGCAAAGATCTGAAAGCATGATTTCCATTCCTTCAATTTTTGTAGTGAGGATGAATATAGGGCACATATTTTTGTGCTAGATGATCAGAAGAAGTAGCCTCAGGGTCAAGTTCACTTACAGGAGTAGAACAACCTTACATATCAATAACATTGTCATTTGTAGCAACATGCTCAAATGTTGGCATGTGAGGAGCATGTAGCTTATTAATCTATTCGACATAATCAACAATAGTTTGTTCTTCTAGAAAACCAAGCTGAACTCCTCTTGTGACAAGTAGAAATTCCTTGGTTGTAGCAGGGCTAGGTGTAGGTAGGGAGGCAACAACATCATCATATCAAAGACTAGTATTAATGAATAGAGACCTTTGGCAATTGATGATATCATCTAAGATTTCAGTACTCTTTTCAAACTTCAAGCTTTTGTTCAACTGAGCAGTTGGCTTTTCCAAATCCTTTCTTAAGGAAACAAGTTTAGCTTCTAGCTTCTTGGAATTTTCCTCCTTTTCTTTCAGCTGAATTCTGACCACTTCTTCTACCCTTCTTGTCGGGTCGTTATATTCTTTTTAGTGAAAGTATAGTCAAGTTGAATTGACTAACAATCAAAGTCAAAGTGGATCGAAAATAGGTCGAAGTCGAGGTAGATCGAAAACAAGTCGAAGGTTGAGGAAGTCGACCGGGTAAAGTCCAAGTTGAAGATATCGATGACAAGTCAACAGAAAAGAGGTCGAAGTGCGGGTGTGAGACGATCGACTAGAGACCGAATGAAGGTCGAATGGTAGTCGATTGTTAAACCCGAATTGGAGTCGACTATAACAAAATCCCATGATTTGGAGCATTTGTAGCCAATGATATGCATGGATCTATAACCATTTTTGGGCGCCAATATTTAGGGTTTTTCCTATTGTAAAGCCTATAAAGAAGCCTATTGTAAGGCCATAAACGCTGTTGTTGTAAGGTGATCACAAAATTCACTTTTGCAGGTTAATGCATGTGTTAATGTAGGTTTTTGGTTATGCATATGTAAGACAAATTGGCTACATGGTTATGATGTCGATTGTGTCTTAGGTGTGGACCAAGGTTAGACATGTAACCTTTTATTCTGAATGAATAAGACAACAAGAGAGAAGAATGTTGATAGGAATGTTGGTTTTCCCAGTTAAGGGTTTCCAGGTTAAAATCTTGGTGTACAGTGTGATTGCTTGTGTCATATGCGTTCTTGATTAAATTCTTCTTCTCTTCTGCTAGGATTAGTGTGGATGTGCCCTGCATTTCCTGACATGTGGTATCAGAGGTTAGGTATGCCTTGAAAAGTGGTATCGAAGAAGTGTAATGATTTGGAAAGTATATCAAATCTTGATTTTCAAATCTTGAATCTAAGAACTAAATCCTAGGTACAGTAAGAGTTGTAAGTCATAAATTGTGTTAAAGATTACGGTAAAGAATGGTGAGCAGTTCCAGAATAGAGATAAAAAGATTCAATGGACAGAATTTTGAGCTTCTGAATATTAAAATGGAAGATCTTCTTGTAGATCGAGAAAAATGGAAAACAATCTGTCGAGGTACCCAACCGACATGCATGTCGATGGAAGAATGGGAGAAACTCGAAAGAAAAGAAAGAAGTACGATACGAATTTGTCTTGAAGATTCGATGTTGCTGAATGTCTTAGGTGAAGATTCGGCCAAGAAATTGTGGGACAATTTTGGAAGCTTATACCAGTCAAAATATCTAGTAAATAAGTTGTTTCTCAAAAATAAATTGTATCTTCTGAGGACGAGTGATGGAATTTCAGTGACTAAGCATTTAAATGTGTTTAATACCGTGTTAAGCCAGTTATTTTCTATGGATATAAAGATCATTGATGAGGAGAAGTGTATCATCCTATTATGTTCTTTTCCAGACTCCTGGGATAGCTTAGTCATGGCTATTGGGAGTAATACAGCCACACTAGCGCTAGAGAACGTGGTTTCTTCTTTGCTTTCAGAAGAAATGAGAAGGAAGAACATGGAAGGATTGACCAAATATGCTATGGTAGTGAGAGGTCGATCGATAGACAGAGATAAAGGAAGATTATCTGGTAGAAAGTATAAGTTGAAGGGCAGATCTAAATCCCTGGTTCATTCAACGCGAAGATGCTAGAAATGCGGTAAATCTAGGAATTATAAAAAGGACTGTAAGTTGAAGGAAACAAAACGAAGTACTGGATCTGACGAGAAGTTGTCAACTAAGAGAAAGATAACATCAAAGAAGGGAAGTGATGTGTACCTAGAATCAACCAATACATAGTCATATCAATATTTTTGGTTGATTGACTTAGAGAATCCTATCATATGACACCACATAAAGAATGGTTCCATGAATATGAACAATATGATGGGGGTGAAGTGTTCTTGGGGGACGACTCAACAACCATAATTTTTGGACAAGGAAGATTTTGAATGACATTGCAGGATGGGAGGAAAAGAACCCTTCCAGGTGTGCTACACATTTCGGGTTTGGCAAGAAACCTGATATCTATTAGCAAGATAAGTGATGTAGGTGTGCATATTTTGTTTTTGAAGGATTCATGTAAGATGGTTAGAGGTGCAATGGTATTAATTAAATGAGTTTGGATTGGTACCCTATAAAAGTTGTTAGGGAATGTCGAATCGACTGGATGCAACAACATCATTTCTCCTTAAATAGACTCGAATGTGACTCGACTCAACTCGATGTTGACACAACTCGAATTGAATTGAGCCAAGTTAGTTCAAACTACTCGACAAGACGTGATAAACTTGATCTGAACAGGTTATGGCACGAGAGGATGAGACACATTGGAGAAAAATGAATTCGATCTATGCAAAGAAAAGGTATGGTCGAAGGTTTTTCTGAATGTGGTTTAGAAGTCAAATTTTGTGAACATTGCATATATGGAAAACAAAGTTGGGCGAGGTTCCCATCTAGAGCAACAAGGGAAAATGGGATTCTAGAACTAGTGCATAGTGATGTGTTTGGCCTAGTTACAGTGCTTTCACTCGGTGGATACCTATATTATGTCTCTTTAATAGATGATTTTTCTAGGAATACATGGATATATTCCTTGAGGAAGAAATCAAAGGTTTTCGAGAGATTTAAGGAGTTTAAAGATATTGTGGAAAACCAGACAGAGAAGAGGATTAAAGTGCTGAGAACTAACAATGGTGGTGAACTATGTGGAAAGGAATTTGATCAGTTATGTAAGCAGTGCAACATATCATGAAAAACTACCACACCATATACCCCACAACAAAATGGAGTTGTCGAGAGAGTGAATAGAACGTTGATGGATAAGGAAAGGAGCATGCTCAGTGGTGTTTGGCTCACACAAGAATTCTGGGCAGAGGAAGTTTGTAATACCCTTGTTTCCCCCATCTTGTAAATATAACTATAACTTGTCAAAATATTGTGGTAGCCTGAATATGTGTGAATGTTGGATTTGATGAACCTTTTTGTTATAAAAGGTAATGTATGTATTTATGTTATTAATTAAAAATGGATAGTGTTTCATAACTATTGAAAGGGGGTTTTCCAATGTATATCATGATGTTATGAGAGAGATAGTGAGGGGAACCAGAAATGGTTGATATGACCTCCACCAGAACAATACGTTACTGGATTTAAATTTCTTAGACCCAGAAAAATCCTTTGACCCAGAAATAAGTTACCAGTCAAGCTGGCAGTTGGGAAGTCCTCCTCAATATTTAATGAGGAGATGGGCAGAGTACCCATCTGAAAGAATTCCTGACCTGACCACGAGTTGGGTATTTGGACCCACACAATCTTGCTGAGTAATGTAAGAAAAGAAAGGAACTCGTGGGCAGAGGGGATTGCAAAAAAAAGAGAAGAGAGCATGCAACTCTCTGGTTCATTAGAGAACTGAAAAACAAGCTCGTTTTGGGTGCAAGAAGTTGTTGGTAGTTTTTTCAGTCCAAGTTGATAAACGAGGTTGCAGAGAAGATGAGTGACTATGGAAGTACTCACTACAATCCCCCTTTCTTGTTAGAGAGAAAATCATTCTTCCAAGTTCCTGTGGGAAGAGGAGAGTAACCTCTATCCCTGACTATCGTTGAGAAAGAAGGAAGAGTCTCTCTCAAAGCATCATGGTCTAGCTAGGGGGTGGCCAATGATAAATCCGTTCAGGAGTGGTTGTGCCTACCGTTGGGTGGAAACATGCACCCCTGTCATCACTGGTTTCCTGATAAGTATTTTTATACTCTGTGTACTAGAATGGAAGTGACGATTGAATGTATGTGTTTATGATTAAAATTTATATTGTTTGATTAATCATTAGAAATGCTTACTGTTTTTTGTGAGCCCTATATTTTCATGACTTTTGTTTCCCTCTGCTTAACAGCCAAAGAGTTATTAGACATGGGTTTTCAGATGAAGTTGAGAATAAGTTTACAGTTCATGTACTGGTCGAAAATTCCTTGAGGGAATTTTCCCAAGGATTTGTCTCGGAGGGTAAGAGTCAGGGAAGACTTTGCTAAAATGTTTTAGTCTCATTGATCCCTCTAATGGTACCTTTCCCTGTTTTAGAATTTAAGTTCTCTAAATGGAAGGCTCTCCCTTCAAACCAATCGCCCACGACCTTGACCAAATCTCGACTAAGAACTATGAGTGTGGCCTCTGGACTTCGATAAAGTTACATATGATTAGAACCTTAGAACCCTTTGCTAGGTTCGAGAGGAGCTAAGCTACCTTGGCTTCAAGACTTGGGGAGTCCGAGGCTCTGAGCTGTTATGGCCTTAGCACTCTCAAACCATCGGAAGACAACCTGTTGTTACGGTTACCCTCGAGGTTGACCGATATCTGGCAGTTTCTTAATCATGACCGTGTGATTTGTGCCACCATTAAACCTTGACCCACTTACCATTCACGAAGTAATGAGAACCATAGATCCGAGGAAATTTAGGATCTTCCTCGACTGTTGGATCGATGCCACGGTCAGTTCAACGTTGACCACTCTGGGAGAAAGGGAGTTTTAAATAGGTAGAACCCCTGAATGCCGAAATCACGAAGCGACTAGGACCATAGAACCAAGGATGCTTCAGGATATCTCATGACCGTTGGATCTACATTGTGGTTAGTCTGACGTTGACCACTATGGGAGAGAGGGAGTGTTAAATAGGTAGAACCCCCAAACGTCAAAGTCTCTAAGTGATGAGGATCCTTGATCCAAGGATCATTTGGGATCCCCCTCTGACCATTGGATCTATACCATGGTCATCTCGATGCTAACCACTCTGGGAGTAACAAGGAAATCATGCAGCAGATCCCCCGAACGTCGAAGTTGCGAAGAAACGGAGGCCGTAGATCTATGGATCTACGTGGTAACATCTTAACTCTGGGATATAAGGGGTATTGGGAGGCCACTGGTGGGAAGTTCTGACTTCGAAGCTCCAAGATATTTGGTAGGTAGGAGAAGCTAGAAACTCTTGGAGGTTGCCAGTCCCGTAGTGACGTGGCACGCTGGCATCACCTAGGGTGATGTGGACCCTTGCTCGACATGCCACATGTCACCCTGATTTGTGCTTCTTACATATCTTAAATTCCCATTAGAATGTGAGACATGTCACCCATTGATGGGGCCACATGTCAACCCCTGGTGCATGGCCTAAGAACTGGTGGAATACCCCGGGGCACTGGGAGTTCAAAACTTTAGGAAATTTGAGACACTAGGACATTGGGGTTAATTCGACTGAAGGACCGGATCCACTTATGCCTTCCTCTATGTTTAATGTGTCACCATGTGTAAGTGTGGACTCTTCAGGAGTTTGAGAATTCATAAATATGAAGGTTTTGAATGGTGTGATTGAATGATTTGAAACTTGCTGAAGGTCCGTATTTACTTTCTCGTCCCTACAAACGACCAAACAATTTAAATGTAATTAATTAAATAAAAATGGACTCTCTTCGGGACTCCGACATTCAGGAGATTTGGGTTCACGAGTGCATGAGGAGGAAGTTAGCTTAAGTTCAAAGTCTTAGGCCTTAATTAATATTAGTTAATTAATCTAGTAGACCTATAGGATTTAGACAAGTTTCAACTCTGGGTTGGATGAGTTTTGTATACTATGATGATGTGTAGTTTCAGGTGACCGGGAGCCACGTGGGTGCCACGTGCTTGTAAGGGACTTCAGCTTATGAAGGCTTAAAGAACCTTGAAGGGCCATAACTTGCAATCCAGAGCTTGGATTTGAGCATGGTAGCAGTCGTTGGAAAGCTTTTGATGAGTAGAAGAGGATGGAAATCTCAAAAAGGGTATTCAATATGATTAAGGAAAGTGAAATTTTGATGCCCCATCCCTAAAAAGGGTACTTAGGGGTCGGGTGTGTTACACAGTCAAGAATGCAATATATCTGGTGAATATGTCTCCTTCATCGATACTACTCCAAATGAGGTATGGTATGGTAAGAATCCTTTGGTGGCACATCTCAAAGTATTTGGTTGTGATGCATTTGTGCATGTTCCCAAGGAAAGGAGGAGCAATATGGACAAGAAGGCAGTCAAATGTATTTTCATTGGATATAAAGAAGGAATGAAATGATATAAGCTTTGGGATCTTGCATCAAGGAGAACAATGTATAGTAGAGATGTGTTCTTCAGATAAGTCAGAGGTAAATCTGATCCTGAGGAAGCTATTCAGACCAAGAATAATCTTGATACAGTGCGGTTTGAACCGAGGAACGAAGAAGATGATTCAAATGAGTCGAATGAATCTGAGGAAGAGGTGGAACAATTGGCTCCGGTGATAAGGAGGTCAGAAAGAGAAATAAAACCAGGCAAAATCTATAGTCCACCTGACTTCTGTTACGCATTTGTGCTAACTGCCATCAATGATGAGCCCAAGTTAGTCGATGAGGCAATCAAATTGATAGAGGGTAAACTATGGAAGGACGCCATGGTTAAGAGATGGAATCCTCGTACAAGAAAGAGACATGGGATTTAGTCAAGTTACTTAGTGGAAGAAAGCTCGTCAGTAGCAAGTGGGTGTTCAAGAAGAAGATGAATTCTGTAGGAAAAATTGACAAGTTCAAAGCTCAAATGGTAGCGAAAGGATATTCCCAAGTAGAGGGAGTCGAATTCAGTGATATGTTTTCCCCTATTGCAAAAATAACTTCCATTAGAGTACTAATGTCTCTAGCTGCAACATTCGATCTGGAGATAGAACAGATGGTTGTGAAGACAATGTTCCTACATGGGGACTTGGAAGAAGAAATCTACATGAAACAACCTAAAGGATTTGTAGTAAAAGGAAAGCAATATTTAGTGTGCAAACTCAAAATATCCCTTTATGGTCTAAATCAATCACCAAGGATGTGGTACTAGAAGTTTGACACATACATCCTTAGTTTGGGATTTGTGAGAAGCAAAGCTGATCACTACATATATTCCTAGGAAGAAGGTGGGTGTTTCATATATGTATCTTTGTCTATCAATGACATGTTTTTGATTGGAAACGACATGGATGCAATAAAGGAGGTGAAGAAGCAACTATCCTCTAAGTTAGACATGAAGGATATCGATGCAACTAAATTCATTATGGAAATGGATATTAAGAGAGATCAAGCCGCTAGAAAGCTCTGGATGAATTAGATGAAGTATATTGAAATAATTCTGAAACAATTCAACATGTAGTATTGCAAACCAATGAAGGTGCCAATTCCAGTGGGAGCAAGGTTTATTGTTGAACAATGTCCAAAGACACAAGAAGAAATAGAGGATATGGTACATGTTCCCTATGCAAGTGCAGTTGGTGGTCTAATGTATGTGATGGTATGCACTTGACCAAACACTACCCATGTGGTGGGAGTGTTGAGAAGGTACATGTTGACACCTGGAAAGAAGCACCAGACAATTTTCAAGAGAGTATTCAGGTATTCGTGTGGCACAAAGGATTATGTTATATGCTACCAAGGAAGACCTAGAGGTGACAATGGTAAATTAAATATACATGGATTTGTTGATGCCAATTGGGTTGGAGATATGGATCGATGGAGGTTGACCAACGTATATGTATTCAAGATGTTTGGTGGAGCAATAAGACAGATGAGTAAGTGACATGTGGTCGTAGCCTTGTCAACAAAAAAATATGAATACATAGAGGCCACTCATGGAAGCAAAGAAGAGGTATGGCTTCAAAGATTGTGTTGAGGAATCAAGTTTGAGAAGAGAGCTATGAAGGTGAGTTGCAATAGTCAAAGCAAAATATTTCTGGCAAAGAACCCTACTTATCATTCAAAGACTAAGCACATTGATTTACAATACCATTTCATAAGAGATATGGTGGAACGTAACAAGGTGATACTGGAGAAAGTAGACACATTGGAAAACATAGCAGATTTGTTGACCTAGTTTGTGAGTGTTGTGAAGTTCTCTTGGTGCAGAGAGGAAATGAGAATTGCTTCCCTGGGTCTGTGAGTGGAATTTCATGAATCTCTTGTTTCAGCAAAGAATAAAACAAGTGAGAGAATGTTGGGTTGTTATATTCTTTGCAGTGAAAGTCTAGTCGAGGTGAATCAACTAACGATCAAAGTCGAAGTGGATCGATAGCATGTTGAATTCGAGGTATATCGATAGCAAGTCAAAGGTAGAGGATTTTGACTGGGTAAAGTTGAAGTCGAAGATATCGATGACAATTCAACCGAAAAGAGGTCTAAGTGCTGGTGTGAGATGACGGAGTAGAGACCGAATGAAGGTCAACAGGTAAACCTGACTTGGAGTCGACTGTAATAAATCCCAAGATTTGCGGTATTTGTAGCCAATGATATGCATGTATCTGTAACCATTCTTGGGCACCAATATTTAGGGTTTTTCCTATTGTAAAGCCTATAAATAGGAATGTAGTAAGGTTGTAAAGGATGTTGTTATAAGGTGATCATAGAATGCACTTTTGCAGGTTAATGCATGTGTAAGTGTAGGTTGTTGGTCATGCATATGTAAACCAAATTGGCTACAAGGTTGTTCTTTCATGTGCAAGAGGGTATGATATCGATTGTGTCTTAGGTGCAGACCGAGGTTAGACATGTAACCTTTTATTCTGAATGAATAAGACAACAAGAGAGAAAAATGCTCAAAGGAATGTAGGTTTTCCTGGTTAAGGGTTTCGAGGGTAAAATATCGATGTAATGTGTGATTGCTTGTGTCATATGCGTTCTTGATTAAATTATTCTTCTCTTCTGTTAGGATTAGTGTGGAAGTGACCTACATTTCTGTTAGGTAGCTAGAGAGGTAGTAGTGGGGGCCCAGAGGGCCCATAGTGATAATAGTGGAGGCCATTCAATGTAAGGTAGACTAGGTCCACTGTATTATTAAATAAGGCCCACTATGGTAGTTAGATATAATAAATGGGTAGTTAGATATAATAAATGTAAGAGGACTTCTTAGAAGGTTCTACTTCTAGAAGATTCATCCTCTAGAATGTTCTTAGGTGATGGTAGCACTATATAAAGGGGTTCAAACAATGTAATGGGACATGAAGAGAAGTATTGTATTTGGAGTGGTAGCTCAATAGGAGGAAGCCCCCTTGAAGAGGGTGAACAGGAGAAGATCTCTTCCATAATAGGATCCATTGTATGGTGTTTCCCTACCCTAAGGGTTTAATAGTAATAAAAGATATTTTTCATATTGTTCTTCTATATCTATTGTGGTGCTTTTGTTAATAAATTTCATCATCGTCATTTTCCTCCTTTTTTATGGCTTTATATATTGGAAATAGTAACAACTCTTCCTACATCCTTAAGGGAATTGTGAGCCAATTTCAATATTGGTTAGCATAATAACCTATGGTATCATGATTTAGATGGGATCATATTACATGGATATCATTTTGGGTGTTCATTTTCATGTCCTTTCTTATGTATTTCTTCCATCTTATTTTCTTCAAATTGCTCCTTTTATTTAGGAAGAAGTCATTATAATTGAATCCAATCTCATCCATTCACAATTTCATGGTCTTCTCAATGTCTGTGCCCATTTTTGTAGGTTGTTGGAATTATTAACTCATGCTTTTCTTATGTGTGGTCATGTTTGTGTTTGTTATTATTACTGGTCGTTATTGGGTAGAATTAGTTTCTACAGACAGTAGATTTCCAAGTTTTTAGGAGGTTGTTAGATCTAGTTGGATTTGAGAGATTCTTTCCAACTAATTATCTCTTAGATTGGTGTGTGTTATAACATCAATTTAAACCACACATGCATTTCTAACATGTTTTTCCTTTCTCTTTCCCACTTGCATACATTAATTCCCCTTTCCTACTCTGGATTATTCAAAAAACATTATTTTTGGACATGTACGTGCACCTAATAGTTATGCAAGGCATATACATATGTGTGTTGTCCCTTAGAAATGTGCATACACCTTAAATTTTCTCAAAAATATATAATTTTGCATATTTTTGAGCGGGGTTATGGTTTTTTCAGTTTCCTAACTCCCTTTTTCCCATATACAACCATTTGTAACCACTCCAACCACTTTGAGAAGGTATAAAATGAGCCTAAGTCTAGAGGAGAAGAACAATCATACTTGAAGCAAATTATGTTGGCAATTTATTACCTCATCTGCAAGCCCTTGTTCCCTTACTATTGATTCATTTCCTCATACCTAGAAACCCCTACTTCCAGGCTTTTCCATGCTTCATATATCTTTTAAAGAATTATCCCATTTGTCTTCTTTGTGCCTACATAAGCATTGGAGTTGGATGTGTTACTTATAGTCAGTGGCTTGGGTGGAGGGCCATAGATTTTGGTCTTGGAGCAGTGTCACAACATTTGCAGGTGATAAATACCTATATTATGTTGTCTGGTAATAAAGAGAACTCTTTCCCGTGAGTTAATTGTGTTTTAATGCATGATGATTATGTTTAAACATCTAATTTCTTAGACCATTAGTTGATGAAATCACTTTACTTTCGATCATTTTATGAGAGTTAGTTATTATATAACTACCTCCCTTTGTAGTATTCTACTTGACTGTTTTGCAAGTTATCAAAGGCACAGTTTGGAGGGAGCGCAAAAGGTTTTCATTCATGGGATGTTCATCAAACATAGGACACTCATGTTGGCACACTTACTTATACTGAGAGGCGGGGGGGTGAATCAGTATAGGACTTCTTTTCATTTGTTACAATATTTATCAATTTATTACTTTACCAACTATAAGTTGTTAATAATAAATATATACAACCATACAATCCACAATACACATATTTAATGTGGAAACTTAAATGGGATAAAACCACAAAACTTATCTTTATAATATCATGTAGGCACCAACCTATTGTTACAATATTTGCAGGAACCAACCTGCAGGAGACACCAAACTCCTCAACTATGAACCAAATGAACAATTCATGCAGGCACCAATCTACAACTGCAATATTTGCAGACACCAACCTGTCGGAGACACCAATCCCCTTAGTTTAGAACCAACTCAGTAATGCCTATACGCACCAACCTATAGTTGCAATATTTGTAGACACCAACCTACTGGAGACACCAATCTCATTAGTTGAGCACCAACTCATCAATGAATATAGGCACCAACCTACTGGAGACACCAATATCCATAATCCATCAACAATACCAAATCATCTCTTTGCTTCAATCTTTCACCTGCACAAATATACTACTCTATCTTTTTTGTCACAACACTTTCCACCAGTTCACAATCTGCATGACTTTAGATGTTCCTTTGACCTTGCACCTCTCATCCACCCTTATATAATCACATTTCCCTCTCATTCATTCTCTCGCATCCTCATACCTTAGAGCCTCAAAGCTTCACTTCCCCATCCTTACACACACCACATACACCTTCAAAACACTCATGGATTTGTTATTTATACACTCCATGCTTCCACGGATTTGTCCACATATGAAAAATAATTGAACTCGTGGGGTCATCTCCAACTTCCTTTGCCTCTCCTGCAAAAAGATTTGTCGAACCTGGTCCCGATCTCCTCTAATTTCTTGTGCGATCTATTTTCTGGTCTCACTACATAAATTTTAATGCATAACTACCATTGGATGAATACGAGAACAAATTGTAGCCATCGATCTATTCACTTTTCACCAAGACCCACAACATAACCTCATTGCTAAAAAACCCTCCAAACTATTCACTTTCCACCAAGACACACAACATAACCTCAATTCTCAACAACCGTTCGATCAGATCTTGATCAAACCTCACTTGTCAATCTATTCTCTTTCCCCAGATATCAGGACCACTAGGATATTGAATCACCAGGCCATCGGGCTCATCGGGCCACCGGGCCCCTCGGACTACAACCATGCACCTTTAGCTTCTAACATGGTCCAATATCTAATATGGAACCTTTCTTGTGGAACCTTGAACCACGTGTATTGTCTCATCACCATGACCACCGAGTCACCATGCTCACTGGGCTACCTAGCTATCATGCACACATCACATGCCTCAAAACTAAAAAATTGTCCGATCAGGTCCTTGACTTAATCTCATTCATTTATTGTTCATCGGTCATCACAAACTCATCACCAGGTCCATTGGGATACCAGGATAACGACCTAGCGGGCCCCTGGGATTGTAACTTTGCACCCAAAAACCATTTTCCCTGATCCAGTATGCCACTAGGAGATCAGCCAACCGGCCTATCAAGCCACTAGGCCCCTGAGGATTCAAACTTACCCCTTCAACTCTATGCTAGTACTCTGATCTAATCTCAGCCATTGATCCTTCCCGTTGATCAATGATAAGGATTTAATCCATTCTAGATATATGATTCTACCACATGGTTCGATCTCCACTGTTGATCTTCTATGTCTCAACCATCGGGTTAACCATCCTGTTGATCCACCGGGCCCCCAAGATTCAACACTACACTACTTAATCTCCAATCTAGTATGGAACGTTGCTCATAGAACCACATCACTGGATTCTTTGGGTCATTGGCCCACTGGGCACTTAGGCTTTAACACTTCACTACTCCAATCTTCCAGTATCCAATCTACCAGTATACTATGTGGCTCAATCTTCCCATGACACATGACATCACATGTGGCGCATGACGTGACATTCATCAATGGAAACCACTTTCCTTATATGTCCGGTGTGGCATCCTCATGGATGCCTTCCACGTGTGCTATATGACATGGCTGTAGATTTTAACCTTGTACAATATTTTACTACAAACCGATTTCCAATAAAAGAACAAAAAAGATGCAATGAAAATAGATACATTACACATATTTTTCCATTGGAAACCCAAATTGGGGAAACCAACATATTCTATATTCATTCATAGTGATATATTGTTTACAATACAATATACATATAGGAGCTAGTGGCATCCAAAACCCTAACCTAATGACCTGGATTAGTCAACAACCCTAATTACTTAACCATAAATAGAAAACCATTGGCAAAACCATGTTTCGATAAACCGTCCAACAATGGACACGAAAATCAAGGCAACACAAAAATGAGGCAAAAATGTGACACATTTCCTGAGGAAAACATTCTCAAGGGCATTGCTCCCAAACCCCTGCAACCCCCATGTGCGCCCAGTGAAACATAGAAAACACTATATATAGTCGTGCAAAGACTATAACACATACCCAACATTCTTCGACTTGTTATTTTCTTTGCATACATGGGGTTACAGGGTTACATAGTCAACAATCCAGGGAAACAATGCACATGGATCCTCTACACCAAGAGAACTTCTCAGTGCTCACAGATTTTTTTAATGAGTCTGCAACATTCTTCAAAGTGTCCACCTTCATCATCTTCACTTTATTTTCTTCAACCATGTCTCTCACAAAGTGATTGAATATCAATATGCTTTGTCTTTGAATGATAAGTAACATTCTTCACGAGAAAAATTGCACTCTGACCATCACAATCTACCCTTACAGCTCGTTGTACCAACCCAATACCTGAACACAATCTTTGTAACCATATTGCTTCCTTATTTGCATGAGTGGCTACCATGTATTCATATTCTATAGTTGAAAGTGCCACTACATCCTATATTTTTCTCATCCAACTGATTGCTCCTCCAAACATGTTAAACAGATACTTGCTTGTAGATTTCCTACGATCCATATCTCCATCCCATTTTTCATCCACAAAGCCATGCATGTCCAACACTCTGTCCAATCCTAGTCTTCCTTGGTAGCACAATCCATAGCTAGCATTGCCATGAAAATACCTAAAAACCCTCTTTTCTATTGTCTAATGCTCCTTCCCCGGTTTTGACATATGCATGTTCAAGACTCGCACTGCATGTGCAATGTCTGGTCTAGTACATACCATTGCATACATCAAACTGTCAAATACACTTGCATATGGAACATGAGACATTCTCTCCTCCTCTTCATGTGTCTTGGGACATTGATCCACAGATAACTTTACACCAATAGGAATAGGGACCTTGACCTGTTTACATTCTTGCATATTAAACCTCTGCAATATTTTCTCGACATATTTTCTCAGGTTTAACCAAAGTTTCCTCTTTTTCTGATCTCTTTTAATTTCCATGCCCAAAAATGAAATTTGAAGCACCAAGATCCTTCATGTCAAATTTAGAGGACAACTGATTTTTCACATCGTGGATAATCTCCTTGTTGTTTCCTATCAAAAACATGTCATAAACATACGAGACCAAATAAATCAAATGATCACCAATTAATTTAAAATACACACAATGATCCTCTTTGCTTCTTGTGAAGCCAAGTCCCAACATATAAGTATCAAATTTTTGATACCACATCCTTGGTGATTGTTTTAAACCATACAGGGAATTTTTCATCTTGCATACCATCTCCTTCTTTCCCTTCATAGCAAAGCCTTCTAGCTACTTCATATAGACTTCTTCTTCCGAATCCCCATGTAGGAATGTTGTCTTCACATACATCTGTTATAATTCAAAATCAAATGCAACAACAACAGATAACATAAATATTATAGAAGTTAACTTGGCAACATGAGAAAAAATATCACCAAAATCAATTCCCTCAACCTGGGAATAACCCTTTGCTACTAACCGAGCTTTGTATTTCTCCACTTTTCCTTCTACATTTAGCTTCTTTTTAAATATCCATTTTCTGCCAATGGGATTTCTTCCAGTCGACAACTCCACTAGATCCTAAGCCTCATTCTTATCCAAGGCTGTCATTTCTTCATCCATGGCCTTTTTCCAGATCTTTCCATCCTTTTAATCCATTGCCTCCCTAACAATTCCAGGATCATCATCAGTAATAGACAAAGCAAAATTTGAATGGAAATCAAATGGAGTATACTTTTCTGGTATCCATATCTCACGAATTGATCTCCTCAATACTGGAGTATGAGGATCTTCTTCTTCTGATTCATGTTCTTCGGTAGATTCTGATTCATCATCCTTTAAATCAAACTCTATTTTCTCTGGTTCTTCCTTACTTGGTAGGACTTCCTGTTTAACAACATCCTTCATTTCTCTAAATACCACATCTCAGCTATACACAACCTTCTTATTTTATGGGCTCCAAAGCTTATAACCTTTGAGACCATCTTTATACCCAATAAAGATACACTTTTAAACCTTCTTATCTAGCTTACTCTTGTTTTTCTTTGGAACATGAACATAGGCCTCACATCCAAATACCTTGAGATGTGTGAGAGAAGGTTTCTTACCAATCCATACCTCTTATGAAGTCTTTTCATCCAAAACTGATGAGGGTGATTTGTTGACCAGGTAACATGCAGTACCCATTGCCTCTACCCAAAATTCTTTTCCTAACTCGGCATGGCTGAGCATGCACCTTTCTTTTTCCATCAACGTCCTGTTCATCCTTTCTGCAACTCCATTTTTCTGAGGTGTATATGGATTAGTCTTCTACCTTGCTATATTTCACTTCTTCCGAATTCTGCAAATTCATTCCTGTAAAACTCTCCACCATTATTTGTCCTCAACACTTTAATTATTTTCTTTGTTTGATTCTCAACAAGAGCCTTAAACTCTTTAAACCTGTCAAAGACTTCAGATTTCTTCCCGAGGAAATATATCTAAGTATTCCTTGAGAAGTCATCTATAAATGAGACATAGTACACATATTTTCCCAATGATGGAACTGACACAGATCCAAACACATCATTGTGAACTAGCTATAAAATTCCTTCTTCTCTTGTTGCACCAGAGGGGAATCTTACTTGATTCTACTTCCCATATACAAAATGTTCATAGAAATTAAAATCTAGAGAGAATTTAGACATGCCTTCAACCATACCTTTACCATATAGTAGTCGAAGACCCTTCTCTCTGATATGCCCCAGTATTTGATTCCATAGCATAACCTTTTCTCTAGAGACTGTAGGAGTTCTTTCTTCTTCAACTCCAATATCAGGAACAATGGAACTATTACACCCATCACTAATGGTGATTCCTTGCAACTTATACAGAGTTTCAAACCAAACTCCCTTCAGCAACACCATTGCTCCTTGAACCATCTTGCAAGTTTCCTTTTCAAATATTGTTTTTACCCCTGCATCATCCATTTTTCTTACATAAATCAAATTTATGTCCAAACATGGGATGTGCAGAACACCAGGTAGTGTTCTAATCATTCCATCTATGAGGCTCAACTTAAATTTTCCTCTTCCTATGATTTTGGTTGTCGAGTCATCACCGAGGAAAACATTACCTCCATCATACCTTTCATATTCACAGAACCACTCCCTATGGGGAGTCATATGAAAGGATGCACCTTAGTCAACCAACCATGCCTCATGATCTGCATGTGTGCTTGAAGAAGCCAAGTACACATCCCCTCCTTCTTTCTTGGAGGTCTTTTCTTCTGTAGAAGGAGCTTCTTCAGATCCCTTATTTTTCTCATTTTTTGATCTACATTGCTTCTTGTAGTGACCTTCTTTTCCACATCTCCAACATACCTTTACAAACTTTCTGGGATATTTAGATCTACCCTTAGAATTAGATCTCTCACTTGAGGACTTAAATCTATTTCTTTTCTGGGAGCGTCCTCTTGCAAATAATACATCTGTGCTCTATCCTTCCATATTCTTCCATCTCATATCCTACAATAACAAGGATGAGACCACTTCATCAAACTTCAAGGTAGTTGTATTACTACCTATGGCCAAAACCAGACTATCCCACGAGTCTGGTAAATAGCACAATAAACTGATACACTTATCTTTATCTAAAATTTTAATCTCAACATATACTAACTAACTTACCACAGTATTGAAGGTGTTCAAATGATCTGCCACCGAGTCTCCATCTCTCATCCTCAGGTTATACAACTTCTTTCTTAGGAAAAGTTTATTTACTAGGGACTTAGACTGATACAACTTCTCCAACTTATCCCATAAATATTTCGTTGTAGCTTCCCCTGACACATTCAGTAATACTGAATCTGAGAGACACAGTCAGATTGTGCTCTTCACCTTCCAATCCAACTATTTCCAGTCATCTATTGAATTTCCTGTAGGTGTTGTAGGAAAATCTCCCTGCGGACAGGTGGATTGCCTCAAAGAGCTAGACTCTTAACTCTAAGACAGAAAGTTATTATCATGGTCACTGACTTCCTTTTAGATCTAGGTGGACTAGTGTGTGAGAAGGAAGGAGAAAAGAAGTACCTTTTACCGGTGTTTGTCCCTGCACTCTCCGAGTTGAGCTCCAATATTTCACTCTTCGATAAGCCCTGTAAACAAACAAAGTACGACTATTTCCTACTCTATCAAGATTAGTCCAAAATAGGTCTATCTACTAAAGAGACAAATTCATGTGAGATTGAACATGAATTAGAAAGAAACAGGCCAAGCAAATTATATTAATGACGACAAAACATTGCTTACAGCCGTAGATGGATTGCAGTAGTTTCGTCGAGTCCTCCTTGTCTAACCCTTGCTAAAAAGATCCACGATCCGAATGATGATAGCTTCAGTGATTGCTCCCTATGAGATCATAGGTCTTTTTCTTCCAAAATATCTTTGTTCCAGCACCACTTATGAGATCATAAGTTTGGTGTGATTCTCTCTTTTCAGTCCTCTTTCACCATTAGAAAGCTTGCTTATATAGCCTTGGAGAGGCTTTAACCACTTGCGATATCCTTGGGGAAGTTGAGGATTTGCCTCATTCTGTTGAGGATCTGCCCTAAGATCATGGATGGACTAGGGATTCGAATCCAACTGCCTTCCAAGAATGAAAAGATCCTTCCCCCATTCATCTCAACAACTTAACTACTGCCCAAAATAGGTAGCGCTCCCTCAAAAGGACCATCAGAGCATTGTAGCACTCCCTAGTAGGCTTTAGGGGGGTGCCAACACTCTCAAAATCCATAGTAGGATTTAGGAGGAGCGTCGGCGCTCCCATAAGAGGTATAGGGGAGCACTCTCCTTCAAAAGCTTAGTTTTTGAGGTGCTTTCAGATGGAAAAAGGTTTGTAAGCTTGCTGACTCATTTCTCCTCTTCCAAATCAAATGTTTGAGGTGTTTTAAGTGTCCTTCTCATGTCGTTATAGGCATGAAATAGGTATCATGTAAGTATGCTTCCCTGACACTCGCAACACTTGTGAGCAAAATGTGACACTTGTGACACTTGTAATGCCGACACTTGCAACACTATCAAAGTGAGTATTTTTGATGTGTAACAGATTGCCCCCCAAAGTATGAAGCTAGAAGACAGGAACTGATAATTGAAATGATTTGTAGACTTTCAAGAAAGGGTATAGATGCAGAGAACCTGACAGAAGCTGCACACAAACATCCAACAAATATTATGACATGTTTCAAACCCAAGGCAGGCATACCTATGCTTGGGTGATCAAGACTTGCAAGATATGGACGCCATAAAATATACCACGGATCCATAATTGTATTGATAAAAAGGTATAGCCACTGAAAATACACTATGGATCTATACTCCCATGACCTGAATTGATTGTAGCCATGAAGAATACACAGTGGATCTACGAGATGACAAGACATAGCCACGACCAATACAAAGTGGATCTATGTAACAATGTATGTATCATTTGTCCAAGAGAAACTCCTTCACAACCTGGGCAAAGCATATATCAAAGTGATCACTCAACCCAGGGTCTTCTTACCAATCCCAATGTGGTACGAATCTAACCATGTGAATAGATGTCCTGATGTCGAACATGGCAGAAACCACTTGATTACCGGTCAATGGTGTAAACCGTTAACAAGTGCGAGGGAGATCACCATTAATATCAATGATTCCCAAGGTACCCTAGTACATTCCAAAAAATGTGAATAGATGAGCTGGAGTTGAACATCCATGGAATAATCTGATCAGAGGTCAGTGATGTAAACCTATTTTCAAATGTGAGGAGGCCTGCCATTGAGGCATGCAGGTCCCAAAGTACTAACTAGTTTCTAAGCCTAATTCCCGGATAATGTGTTGAAGTCGACAGGAATAGACTCATCGAGGGAGGGCCTTGATGTATCCCCCATCAATGACATGAAACAGACATAGAGATGTAATGGGTAGATTAAAAGAACATGGACTGACATAGGTTTTGAGACAAGATATTTGTGATGGCTGACTCTAGAGGCGGATACTTCCCTTGAACACTGAGGCACAACAGCAGAAACATGACATGGACCAAAAATTGACGATGCAGTGGATGCTGTGACTTACGTTAGGTGACCCAAAGAAGTGAAAGATACTCAAAGGATTGGCTCAGTGCAGAGGTTCAGCGGATTAAGATGTGCGCAAAGACAAAGTGCCATGTTCAAGGGCGACTCTAAGAATTACTCGGTAATGTTCTCAAGAGACTACTTGGCTTGCTTCTTTCAAATTTTCCCCCATCCAGATAGATGAGTACCTCCTTTTGATTTAATGAGCTTGAGGAGTGTAACACATGCTCGATATAACTCACGTTCGGTAAGCTCCTCTTCCTTTGTTTAACGAACTGGAAGAAGTAAGGGTTCAATCCCATATGGGCCTGTCGATGTTTTGTTTAGTGAGTCCAAAGACAGAAAAATCGAAGGTTTTTCATGATTATAGAGTCGGGAAAAACACTTAAAAGAGAACTCTCTCAGTTCCTTTTTCGTAAAGTAGTCTGACGAGACCGAAAAAGAGATAAACTATCGCTCAAAAAACATTTTCTTCAAATACTTTAAAAAGTGTGAAGAGAATAAGGTCACTCAGTAATCTTTTCATCTTTAGAGAGTCTGAAAAGGACTTAAAGATGGCTCCAGTGTTGTCGACTTAAAGATGACTCCAGTGTTGTCCTTTTTCGTAATGTTAGTCTCGCGAGGCCGAAAAAGAGATAAATTATAACTCGAAAGACGCCCTTTCAAACCGTTTAACGAGTGGGAAAGAAAGCAAGATCACTCGGCAATATTTTCATGTTTAGAGAGTCTGAAAAGAGCTTAAAGGAGACTCCAGGGGGTTCCTTTTTCGTGTATCCATACAGGTCTGAAAAAGAGATAAAGGTCTACCCAGATGCATTCTCATGTATTTATGAGCACGAGAAAGAACAAAGACTAAGCTTGGTATGCCCCCAGCTTGAAAGTTAGTGGCTTAACTCTAGAATGATCATCAAAGGCTGGATACATGTCCTCCAAGCTTCGATTCATTCGCCGATTCTGAGGTCGTCACCAATTTCTCTCGTAAATGAGAAAAAGGAGAAGGGTGGATGAAAAGAAGGTTCAAGAGAGGTGACTGTTTCATTTTTTAACGAGCTTGACACAGGAAAAGAACTATTCTCAAGGCCTCTATTTCATTTTTTAACGAGATTTCCATAGAGAAGAGAAACTATGCTCGTGGTTGCTTCTTGATCATGGCTTTCGAGAGGACAATGCTCTGGAAGGATACCATCTCAAGGGACAAAACTCGGTCATGGCCTCTAGGAGATCTTCATTGGATGGAAGATAATCACTCGAGAAGGAACACATGTCAAGGTTCGTGACAGGGGTAAGGAGATGAGGCTCCAATAAACCTATCGAAGAGATCACCATGTCAACTACTAGATCCAAAGGATCTGAAGTTGAGGTCATGGGAGACAACGCCACATAATTGACATGTAGCGAGGGTGATACTGTCTGCATATAAGAACCTCTTAGGGAGGTAACCCAGTCAAGGCCGATGAATGAAAGTTGATCAATAGTCACAATTCTTCCATCGCGAGGGAAAGATATCACATGGAAAAGGGTGGATACAAGAGCTTTCATAGCATAGACATAATCCAACCCAAGGAGTAAAGAAAAATCCAAGGGGTCTCGGACTACCATGACATTGATAAAGACAATTTTCCCTCCCAAAGTTACAGGAAACTGAGGAAGGATCCCTAAAGGTTGACTAGTTCTTCTGTTAAAAGCTAACAGATTCTGTGTAACCGGTGCAAGCTGTGGACAACCCAAAGCGTACCAAGCAACAGAAGACAAAATACTAACAGACGCACCTTCATATATAAGTGTTTGAGGAACATCCCGACCACGAACCTGTACTGTAATCTGGAAAGGAATGTGGGAGGGAAGACGAGGTCTAGTTAGTGCACCCCAATAAAAAAGGATGGCCTCATTACTTCAAGGGGGTTTCGTAGGAGAAGGAGGAATGCCCCCCGGTACGGTAGAGTCTGTATTAATGAGAAAAACATGGGCAGTATTCGGTTTACTCTCTAGAAGGGGAGTAGGATCGATCGATGATTGGATTAGATCAACCAATGGTGGACTTCGATAGACTACTTTAGCAATCTTCAAAGGAAGAGTGGGATTGACCAAGGAAGGGACTGGATCAATCACTTTGACATTCCTCAATGGAGGAATGGGACCGACCGATGGTGAAACTAGATCGACCACTTTGGCACTCTTCAGAGGAAGAGTGGGATTGACTGAGGATGTAAACAGATCAACCAACGATGGTTTGGAGGAAAGCTTATGATAACCTTTTGGAATTTGAAGTTTTTCCAAAAGAGAAGAAGCCTCATCCATGCGAGGACAAAGGTGAGAGTAATGATTACCTTTACATAACATGCAAGGGAACTTGATAGTTTGCTTCTTCTTACCAACCTGAACATCACTAGTTGATGGGGTATCATCGACATGATCGATAGAGGCCGATGACGTGGAGGACCACATTTCTAAGACCTGGGTAAGACCGGGGAAATCCCTCAGAAAGTGGTCACCCTTACAAAGGCTGCAAGGGAATTTGGGTTTTGGATTCTTCATTTTAATCTTGTTGACCTCATCAACACTCCTAGTACTATTAATAGTAATTGGTTTCTTAGAGCCAACATCTGATGTTGTTGGGGTCTTTGTCCTTTTCGGGTTCTTCTTCTTCTTCTCTTTTCGTTTCTGCTTCTCCTGATCAACTTGGCTACTTGCTTTAGAGATTTCACTATGCGAAGAAGGAGAAATGGAAGGAGACTTAATGGGCGAAGAAGGTGAAAATTCGACGTGAGGTTGATGTGTGGGTGGTGTATTGACATCCAAAGTATTAGGTGCAACTGAAACATTGGGAGGATTTGGGATCACCGGAGTGGGGAACAACCAAACTGGTAATCCAATAGTGAGTCTTGGAAGACTCAGTGTGACAACATATGGAGGACCAAAGTTTCCAAATGAAGGAAAGGTATAAGGTTCCCCTGAAGAAGGGTTTCCTCCATTGGTACTACCAGGATTCGATGCCATTATCACTGACTTGACCTAAGGTCCACTAAGTAAAAAAAACAACACATGCTACAAATCTAAGAAGCAATCAATCAAACAAACCTTCCTACGATGAAACCACTAGTTGGTGATGAAATCCAACGTCACGAGATCAAAATAGGAAGGGGCAGGGATAGAGTGGGTGGATCAGTTATGTTAGCGACCTGCTTAATGGACTTACGCCTTGGTGCAAGCTTCCATACAGTAATTGTGGATTTACCCTCCAAGGAGCCCGAGTGAGTTTGACCAACGTCTGTTCTAGGTACAGTGAGACTTCCCTTCACCGTCACCTTGTGTGAGACCCTAAAGATTGTGGCTACTAAGGTCACCAACTT
>JASDQU010101832.1:910655-955200 GCA_032191745.1 Picea mariana
AACATGCAAGGGAACTTGACAGTTTTCTTCTTCTTAACAACCTGAACATCACTAGTTGACGTGGTATCATCGACATGATTGACAGAGGCCGATGACGTGGAGGACCACATTTCTAAGACCTGGGTAAGACCGGGGCAATCCCTCAGAAAGTGGTCACCCTTACAAAGGTTGTAAGGGAATTTGGGTTTTGGATTCTTCATTTTAATCTTGTTGACCTCATCAACACTCCCAGTACTATTAATAGTAATTGGTTGCTTAGAGCCAACATCTGATGTTGTTGGGGTCTTTTTCCTTTTCGGGTTCTTCTTCTTCTTCTCTTTCTGTTTCTGCTTCTCCTGATCAACCTGGCTACTTGCTTTAGAGCTTTCACTAGGTGAAGAAGGAGAAATGGAAGGAGACTTAATGGGCGAAGAAGGTGAAAATTCGATGTGAGGTTGATGTGTGGGTGGTGTATTGACATCCAAAGTATCAGGTGCAACTAAAACATTGGGAGGATTCTGGATCACCGGAGTGGGGAACAACCACACTGGTAATCCAATAGCGAGTCTTGGAAGACTCAGTGTGGAAACATATGGAGGACCAAGGTTTCCAAAGGAAGGAAAGTTATAAGGTTCCCCTGAAGAAGGGGTTCCTCCATTGGTACTCCCAGGATTTGATGCCATTATCACCGACTTGACCTAAGATCCACTAAGTAAGAAAAACAACACACGCTACGAATCTAAGAAGCAATCAATCAAACAAATCTTCCTACGATGAAACCACTAGTTGGTGATGAAATCGAATGTCGCGAGATCAAAATAGGAAGGGGCGGGGATAGAGCGGGTGGATCAGTTACATTGGCGACCTGCTTAACGGACTTACGCCTTGGTGCAAGCTTCCACGCAGTAATTGTGGATTTACTCTCCAAGGATCCCGAGTGAGTTTGACCAACGTCTGTTCTAGGTACAGTGAGACTTCCCTTCACCGTCACCTTGTGTGAGACCCTAAAGATTGTGGCTACTAAGGTCACCAACTCGTAGTCAGCCCCTAGGTGGGTACAGTCGACAGTCCAGTCGGAACATATGGGTAGGATAACAAGTCTGAAATCAACTTGAAAGGCTCCCACACATAATCATGGGTATACCTTCCAATGACCCCCAATATACGATCTGACTACTACAAACAGTTGGGCCATGGAGGGATAATCTCCGTAACTCACCCAAATGCGACCTCGTGCGTAACCCCTGTGTGAGAGGGGGATCCCAGCAAGCCAATATGACAATTGCATTTGTCTCTCCCTACCGCAAGATACTAAGTTTGTTCGATAGCTTTGGAAAGTTATCCTTTCAACCTATTCGAAATCCCTACACCTTAAACTAATGTAGGTTTGCTAACAAAGATGTAAAAAGTCTGATAAATTTTAGTTAAGCGTTGATTTTAATGGCTGTTGTTTACTCAGAGGGTGTACGAAAGTGAAACTGATAAAATGACGACTCGATTCCCAAAAATATGCATGAAATATGATAAGCAATCATTTCTTTTCAATGAATACCTATTTAAGGGAAAGAGGAAGAGTCGTTTTCACTATCAAACACTTGATAAGGAATGCCCTCAAACAATTTTGTTCTCAATCAAATCCAATATGATGCTACAACATTTCAGAAATGCAAACTAATATGAAAACTAATCATTAAGATGTACTTTTGTCGTTTTCATGCGAATGATGATCAATTCAATGAAAAACTTGTCCTACCAAACTACCCTTTTAGATCAAGGAGATTCGGGCAAGAAAACGCAGATTTCGTACAAACAACACACCCTTTTGCAATCAAACAAGAGAAAGAAAATAAAAAATGCAAAAGGAAGGAGAAAGAAATTGGATCATATGACCTCAAAGAACCAAATGAGAAGAGTTACAGACTTCTGATGTCCTTCACTAGACTTCCCGCTCAGTCGGATAGGAGAGGAAAAAAGCAGCGGATTGGTTTCAAGCTCTCAACAACAAAAACTCAAAAATGATGAAGAAGGGTATAAAATATAAACAAAAATGTGTTTACTTCTCAGGAGGAAGCATGTCAAAGGTCAAAGGAAGGATCATTGAATCACAAAGCAGCTCAGCAAGTGAAGAAACAGGGTCTAGACCTCCAAAAAATGGAATTTTTGAAGAGATTTTGAGAAAAAAGGGGTTGGCGCTCTAGTGTAAGGGCCACCAGCGCATTATAAAGCTCTGTCTAACACTTCCATGGAGTGCTGGCACTCTGCTAATATGGGCAGGGGGCGTCAGGCTCAAAAAACTCATAAAAATGTTAAAAAAACCAAAATTTCAGTCAAATTTTCACAGGTAAGCTGAGTGTGATGGGGTAAAGATTCAATCAGCAAGTGAAATCATATATGAAGGGGTGAACAAGGTATAAACACAATCACAGTGTAAGGCAAGGTCTATGAGGAAAAAACAAAACTAAGAAAGTTCTGATTCTTCCCCAGTGGAGTCGCCAGTTTCTGTTGTAGGAAAATCTCCCTGCGGATAGGTAGATTGCCTCAAAGAGCTAGACTCTTAACTCTAAGATAGAAATTTCTTATCATGGTCACTGACTTCCTTTTAGATCTAGGTGGACTAGTGTGTGAGAAGTAAGGAGAAAAGAAGTACCTTTTACCGATGTTTGTCCCTGCACGCTCTGAGTTGAGCTCCAATCTTTCGCTCTTCGATAAGCCCTGTAGACAAAAAAAGTACGACTATTTCCCACTCTATCAAGATTAGTCCGAAATAGATCTATCTACTAAAGAGACAAATTCATGTGAGATTGAACACGAATTAGAAAGAAACAGGCCAAGCAAATTATATTAATGAGGACAAAACATTGCTTACAGCCGTAGATGGATTGCAGCAGTTTTGTCGAGTCCTCCTTGTCTAACCCTTGCTCAAAAGATCCATGATCCGAATGATGATAGCTTCACTGATTCCTCCCTATGAGATCATAGGTCTTTTTCTTCCAAAATATCTTTGTTCCAGCACCACTTATGAGATCATAAGTTTGGTGTGATTCTCTCTTTTCAGTCCTCTTTCACCATTAGAAAGCTTGCTTATATAGCCTTGGAGAGGCTTTAACCACTTGAGATATCCTTGGGGAAGTTGAGGATTTGCCTCCTTTTGTTGAGGATATGCCCTAAGATCATGGTTGGACTAGGGATTCGAATCCAATTGCCTTCCAAGAATGAAAAGATCCTTCCCCTATTCATCTCAACAACTTAACTACTGCCCAGAATAGGTAGCGCTCCCTCAAAAGGACCATTAGAGCATTGTAGCACTCCCTAGTAGGCTTTAGGGGGGCGCCAGTGCTCTCAAAATCCATAGCTCTCCCTCAAAAGGGCCAGAGATGCTTTATAATTCTCTAGACAGTGTAAGGGGGAGCGTCAGTTCTCCCAGAAGAGGTATAGGGGAGCACTCTCCTTCAAAAGATTAGTTTTTGAGGTGCTTTCAGATGGAAAAAGGTTTTTAAGCTTGATGACTCATTTCTCCTCTTCCAAATCAAATGTTTGAGGTGTTTAAAGTTTCCTTCTCATGTCGTTATAGGCACGACCTAGGTATCATGGCAGTATGCTTCCCTGACACTTGCAAAACTTGTGAGCAAAATGCGACACTTGCGACAGTTGTAATGACGACACCTGCGACACTATCAAAGTGAGTATTTTTGATGTGTAACAGTAGGTGCAATACCTATATCCATCGTGATCCACTGATCTCTATCCACCAATAGATCTTCCATCTTGAGCTTCTACAACTCAAAACTTTTCCCATTAAACTTCTTGATCTCCATTTTCAAACTGTTTTCCATTTATTTTCACCTGAAAAATCAATACCACAGATATCCCACTGTAACAAGGCTTATCACAATCCTGATCCAAACCCTTGATCACAAAGGCGTCCCCCTAAAGCCAACAAAGCTCTTATACCAAATGTAGATTTTAACATTGTACAATATTTATTGCAAATAGATTTTTCAGTAAAAGAACATAAAATATACAATGGCAAGTACAAACATTACACATAGATTTTTCCCCTTGAAGCCCAAACTGAGAAAACCATCATATTCTATATTCATTCATAGTGATACATTGTTTACAATACAATATACATATAGAAGCCAATGGCATCCAAAACCCTAACCCAATGACCTTGATTAGTAAAAAAACCTAATTCCTTAACCGGAAATAGAAAACCATCGGCAAAAACCATGTACCTAAAAACCACCCAACAGTGGACACGAAAAATGAGGCAAAAATGTGATACGTTTTCTGAGGCAAAAAATATTTCTCTGGGGCCTTGCACCCAATGCAACATAGCAGACACTAGTTCTAGTCATGCAAATAATATAACACATACCCAAGAAATTTGAGTACACACCTAAGGACATGTTCTCCTAGTGGTATAAGGAAGATAAGCAGTTTAAGTATAGACCTAAGAGTGGATACCCCATGAGTTCCTTGAGAAGACCCTATTAGTACTTGGTGGCCATGATGTGCAGATTGTATGGGGAATTTGACGCAACACAATTCTCATTATCCTATATGCCTCTAATATACTACTGCACAGATGTAGTGACTTCATTCAATTGGGATAAGATCCTATCCGAGAACCTCACTACAACTATCTTTGTTGTGAAGCAAGTGCAAACCAAAATGTTCCCAAGCTTCCATATGTACTCATACCTCCTAGACATTGTTTGCATGGCTCACAAGTACCCTGATATGGGGTGGATTTGGCTACCATCCAACCCCACAATCCACATATACTGTAAAACACTCTGGGAACACAAATATTGTTTGAAGTACCAAAGGATTTGCAAGAATTTCCTCACTCCATTATACGAGTTCATCTTCTGCAACCCTCCTCCATGCATGACTGACAAGGCCATGGAAGTTATAAGAAGAATTAGGGATTGGTACCTCATGGAGCACGGTACTTATATCAGAATATATGGAATGATGAAACCACCCCATTTGCTTCCATGGTTCATACCCGACAATCTTGTGCTCCAAGAGGTGGCATATCAAACAATCATACATGGAGTTGGGGGAATATTATACCGGCTAAAGAAAGTAATTTGGCCCCCATTTCCATTGTATGTGGGAAATTATTTCTTCGAAAACACTAAGCAGGCACAAGAAGAAGTAAACACCCTCATGTCCTATCACTTCGGAGAAGAGAGATACATGAGACATGATCCAAAAAACACGGTTACAGAGAATTTCAACAGGATTGGTCTACCTTGGGAGTATACCATAGATCTTTAGGAAGAGGAAGAAGCACATCAGAATGGCTAGACATATGATGATGTTATCTTCAACATGAGTGGCTAGCAGAAAGGTAGGATTGCAGATGAAGAAAAAGCAAGAGAAGATGCCAAAAAGAAAGCAAAGCAAGAAGACGTTGAGTGATCCTCCCCCATTTCCATCTCAACACACTTAGGATCCATGGATGGTGAAGAAGAAGTATGGGTTGATAAAATAAGGAGAGACAAAGAGAAACTTTTAAAAAAATAAGAACAATGTGGAAAAGAAGAAGTGGAAGATTGAGGTCAACTTGGAAAAAGATAAAGTTGAAGCAGAGGTGAGAGCCACAATAGAGCAAGAGGCCAAACGAAAGGAAGACGCAGCAAAAGAAACAACAAAACAAGTTGAAAAAGAAGCTAAAGAGGAAACTGACAAAGCTGCTAAAGAAGAAAGACAACGAAAAGAAGAAGAAGACATGGGAGGGGACACACATCCCATGGAAACATACATTCTGGAAATGTCTATTGCTGGTGTAGAAACAGATCTATCAGGACAGGACTTGGCACTTGGGTGTTGATACTGAGAGGGGAGTGAATCAGTGTCAAGTACAATTTAAAACCTTTTTGAACTTATACTTAAACCATTCAACTATATCCAATGAGAAATGAACAATAGTATAAGAGTTACACCAATACACCACAATACACCATGCACAATATATGAGAAATAATCAATAGTTATTGTTCAAGGGAAGTAATGACTTCCAAAGGTATCTACAGATTCCAAATGTAAAGGGAGGGATAAACCTACAAAAGGAAGATACAATCCTCCAATATCAAGAGAGAGTTTAACTCTCCATCCTTGCCCCTTCCTTCCACCCAAGAATATATGAGAGATACTAAAACTTTACATTAAATCATCACCATCAACCAATCATCACATAGAACCTGATAATGCTTCCTGAGACTTCTTCAATTTTTGAAATTCTTCAATTCTTGGAGTACTCTGATCCTATAGATAATATTATTCAATGTATTCTCTGAAACTCCTCCAATTTTCACTCCTTGAATCCTCCGTAAAAAGAGGTTATAGAAAGAATGGTAGACTTTATTCAATTCTGGTCTATTCAGGAGAGTGAACTTGCATAGAATGCCCCGCACTCAATAATTAACATCCAATTCTGAAACTTGCACAAAAGAAACTACAGTCCGTACTATTTCCAATGAAATTTGTCCCACTTCATTTGGATTCTCTATGAAGAAGTTATGACTGTTTTACCTAGAACACCTATATATTGACTAGCTTCAGGACTAGTCACAAACCCTATCTTCCACAGAGTGTATCTCCATAATTATAGTGAATCAAGAGCTGAAATTTTTACCAGAGGTACCTTGATATGTCTTTTCAATACCATAGCGATTTCACCATCTAAATCATTCTAGAAAAAACGTTATAGAAAAAATGGTAAGATGACCTGAAAATAACATACCTTAGAACACATCACCAAAAGACTTCATCCTCCCTTGAAATCCGACCTTCTTTTCTTCTTATTACCTCTTAAATTTGACTTGTATCAATATGAATGTATACTGATGTTTATTTATACCATTTATGTCACTTCCTTTTAACATTAGGGCCGACCTGACACTTTCTTATTTTGTAATTCTTTTCTTTAATTATCTTCATGGCCTACATGTACTTCCTCCTTCAATTCACTTTGTCATCTTCAAAAATTCATTTCTCCTCAACCATGAGGATCCATGTGGCGTACCACATACCACTGGAAACAACATGATGTATACTATCCATCCATGGGTGTTATATCTGCATGTGCATTTTCCTTCATGTCCAAATACCTTCATCAATCTTGCGGTCCAAAACCCATGACTAGGGTTGACATCAATGACAACAACCAATCTTCCGACATTGGGCTCTAGGATCCATTTCATCCGAGTGAAGTATTGAACCTAAGGATATTCACCCATGATAGAAAGACAGGTAATATTATGCAGGAGAAGGTGAAGAAGGTACATGTAACAAAAGGAACACCAATCTCGGTGGTCACCCATGTTCTTGTGACGGGAGATGTTAGAGAAGATCGTGTAGCAACAACTACAGTTGGCTCCGCATTTATGAAAACTTATGTAGACAAATTATGAATATTGTGCCAACAAAACAAAGAGAAAGAGGCAAGGATCAAAGAGTTGGAAGAAAAACTTCAGTAGATCAATATTGATGAAAGAAGCCTTCAAAGATTCAAAATCAGTGTTGAAAAAGTTATAAATGATTTAGAAGGATGCATCATCGATATGTATGCTCACTTGCACCTCTTCCAAAATGTAGCTGCAATAACATTGATAAAAAAAACTAGATACAGGCGAAGCTAGCTCAATATGGCATCATTCACGAAGGCATAACCGACATAGACAGATGGATAGAAGAAAATCCAGACGCACCACCTGAGTTATACCGACCGTCAAAGATGGAAGATGGATTTGTATGCGTTGGACCATTGCCAACAGATAGGAAAACAATCCAACAAAGAGGTCACCAGGTCTATGGAAGTATGCTTAAGGATCCATAAAGCAACACAAGAATTGATAAAAAATAGTCGATTTCCAAAGTTAGATGAATTTGGGAAGAATCCAGTGTTAGAAGAACTGGTAGACAAAGTACACAACAACACGAGTCAAAGAAGGGCAACCGCCACCACCATCTCCACAAACCTTATAGATCAACACATGTTACAACCAATTAAGTTGCATACCATGATACATGCCTTCATGATAGCACTAGCTAAAGACATGAGTACTCTGGAGGATAGTGTTGCTCTAAATAATGCAATGTTGGAGCAGTTGAATTAAAAAATGATTGGATCCCTGTATGACTAGATGAAAGTGTGGACAACATATCTCAGGAGTAGAATCATTGAAGGAAGGCACAATACACGCCTTTTGTTTTGTCTTTTTCTTAACAAACCTTTATTTTGTTTTATTAGTACACTTGTCACTAGAAATCAGAAGTTGAACCATCTTTTGTAACTGCTTCTTCAATAAGAAGACCAAGAGTCATGTAGGAGTTACTTCAATTTTTATAAAAGAAAAAAAAAACCATTTGAGAGGGGCTTTTTACTCTTCAAACATTGTTTATTTATGAACTATTTTGGGAAGACAATGCCAATTAAAATTGAAGAGTTGTTTTAGAGTTTTCATGTATTATTGTTGAGACTACTAATATGGAGAATCTCTCAAGGCCAACTTTTTGAAGAAGGAATTATTTTTGTGTGAAGCAAATCTAAGAGGTGAATTATTTTAAGAAAGGATGAATGTTGTTCATATGGACTATAAGAATACTAGTTTGTTTATGGATTAATTCTTATGCAATCTGTGATATTCTACAATTTTAAGTATTTCTTCAAATATTGTTTATGCCTTGAGCTTGCTGAGTTTTTAATGTGTACATTGTTGTAATATGGACAAATTTGGTTATATGTAAGTGTATGCGCTTGTTTATGATTCCGCTTTTCTATTCAAGCTATATGTGTAGGAGTTCATGCAGGATTCGATTCCATTTTTCAACTTATCGGTTACATTAGTTTGCTCCTAGCTAGGATAGATTAAAGTGGATTAGTAATAGATTAGCTTGCATTTCACACATAGTATACATCTACATCTTTACATTGCATATCCACTCATCATCCGCCCTCATCGGCAAATCGATTTGCAATCGGTCAAAACCCCAAAAATGATAACAATGGCATCTGAGCCAAATTCTGGATGGGTCTCCTAATCCAAACGGTGTATAGTCTAGTTGGGACTGTGTACCTGGAAGTACCCCTTGATGTTGTCGGGTGAATTTGGACCCGTCAACACCAATATAGTGGGTCTATCTTAAGACAACATTCATGTATTTATATGTGTGCTATTACATTGATTCAATAAAGCACTCAACACAATTTTGGGGTGTAATAATGTCTACTCTCCCATTTCCTTACATGGTATCCAAGTAAGATTGGGCTTGAATCTCTCATGGGAGGGCCCATGGATATGGAAGCTTGTGAGAGTGATCTATTATAGGAGTAGACTAGTGTAGGAGAGTAGAATTTTGTTGTCAGTGTTGCTATGGTTTATTTGTGGCATGATTTTGTGTGTCCTTGGTTTGTTCATGAAGGTAATTGCTTTATTGCCTGTAGTATGAGGAGAAGGAGCATATATCGTCGCCATAGGAGCAGTCACCGTGTGAATGAGCTGCCACGCCAAGAGAAGTGTCGTAGACACTATGCGTGCCATGTGTAGGAGACAAAGGATGAGAGGAATCCATTCCATAATTCATGTTGATGGGAGTGAAGAATATCGGGTCGGAAAGTAGCGACCTATTTATGTTGATGGGAGTGAAGAATATAAGGGATACATTATTCTAATTATTGAATAATTGTAGTAAATTGGAGGACATGTACAACGAGGGGAGCACGACAACAGAAGGCAGAATGGGGACATCAAATTCAGAACTGGGAACTCTTCGGGATCCATCAGATCGGAAATGGATCAATGATACACTGAATAAGCATCTACATCCAGAGAAGTAATCACCCTCCACTTCCAAGGGAGCCAATGGTCGCTTTTCTATCCCATCGACATTGGCCATGCGACATGCCCCCGAAGACTCGTGGAATGCCAGTGCTTTAGACAAAGACAAATTACGCCAAAGATGTGGAGGAATCTGATACAGATAACAAAGAATAAGATGTGAGTGGTTCTAATGGAGATGACACATCTTGGATCTCCACGTGTCATTGATATTTCTTGAATATAGGAGAGACTTGAAACTGATTGTATCATCATAGTGAGAAACCTAGGCTACTTCAGCTTCGAGCAAGTTCTAAATTGCAACACATATGAGACCAGCTTATACGAAAGCAAGCTCGACAGAGTGAAATTGCTGCAATTTGTGTGCAAGTTGTTGATGCATCCACACTGTGGGTTTGATGGGTGTATATGTGTTTGTTGAAAGCATGATTTAATATTTGGATATATTGTTTTCTATTCATCATGGCACAAAATGAGTTAATGGTGTTGTTGAAAATGTCTTGGAATATTGAGCCTAGACAACTTAATATGAAGTGCAATTGTTTTGTTAGAATTCGCTACTCTAACAAATCATAGGGGAAATCCAAGACAATGATTGGACAGTCACATTGAAGATTCATAGATCAAAGACATGGATAAAGACTCCAAATATGTGAACAGGTGTAGAAGAACAAGAAAGTATATGAATTGATGTCATATGTACCATAATCTCTTATTGTAGCCCTGTACAATTAATGTAAAAGTCATTCCTAAGTCTGGTTGGTAAAGTTGTTGTAGCTTGAAGGGAGTTATAGTTGCATGTTTTGTTTCCTCTAAATGTTCCTTAATGAAAGATTGGTTGAATAATGATAGGCTATAAGTCCTTATTGGCACGTGCAAAGAATGTAAGATTGACTTGGATACATCCCATATCCAAACTATTTTCCTAAAGAACTGGAAAGCACCGTGGTTGGGTACCTAGGTGTCTCAGTGTATGGAAATTTGTCCATAGGATGGTTAGTTGTTTAGTCTTTACAATCAAGTCGATGGAGTACAATAGGTTCCCAGTCAATATGTGTGGTATCGATGGTAGGGTTGGTTCCTAGTCAATTTGTGTGGTACCAATTATAGGGTTGGTTCCCAACTAGTATGTGTTCAAGATAACAGTTCCACAAGTGAATTGAGGAGAATGGAATTTTTGGATCTAAGGTGGAAGTGAGTTGCTTGTTCTTGCTAGAGAAACCAAGGATTGATAACAAACTTATTTTTGAAGTGGAATAGTGAGATTGTAGCACGAAGGTGTTGTTCTGGATGCGACAGAGAGATCTTTTTGGAGTTTCGTCCAAGGGAAGATGATGACAATTCTTGTGGTTGTGGTGAATATTGGATGATGGTACAAATAAGGTAAATTGTGTATGAGTTGTGTTGAATAAAACTAGACTTGATCATATGTAAATTTGAATTACACTTTGTGTTTGTAGGAAGTCTATGATGTCATGTTTTGATCTGATGCATTGGTCCTTAAAAAGTTTAGGCTTGTACCTATTGTCTCCATGAGATGGAGTTTGTTAATTGTATGTACTTGCATATATGTAACATGTAAAGGGAATATCACTATAAGACCTGGATAGGAATGCATACCCCTATGCCATGTGTCTATGATGATTTGAATAACTTGTTCGGTATAGTACAAAAACCTCTGTTATAGAGTTGGTAAACACTTGGAGGAGTGGACCATCTATTGGTTGGATGGTCTATGAGTGGACCATGTTGGTTGGAGACTCTAGGAGGTGTCTAGAAGACATAATTTTTACATTCAAAGGGAGTTCATCCAGAGGTTGAATGAACCATGTACACGAAGGACATCCTATTAGATTGGCAGTTGTAGTGGTTAGCTACCCATGCATTCTGGTGGAAGGTTGCTCCTTTATATGGACTTTGACAATTTGGTAATGTCTACATCATCAAGGTACAAGGTGAAAGTGTCAACATGGACCAGATATAGACTGTGTTGATTAGGAGGTTCTTCAATTCATGTTGGAGCATTTGTTGTAGAGGACTAGATGATGATGAAGATCTAACCTGGGAAAGATTAAGACAAGTAGTCATTAAGGGGGAGTGTTGGAATTATTAACTCCTACTTGTCTTATGTGTGATCATGTTTGTGTTTGTTATGATTATTGGTCATTATTGGGTAGAATTAGTTTCTATGAAAATAGTCCATTTTCAAGTTTTTAGGAGGCTATTAGATCCAGATGGATTAGAGAGATTCTCTCCAACTAGTTAGCTCCTAGATTGGTGTGCGATTGAGATATTCTTTCAAATGGTTGACCAATATAATGTGTCTATATTAAGACAACATTCATGTATTTATATGTGCACTATTAAATTGATTTAATAGAGCAATCAACACAATTTTGGTATGTAATAATGTCTACTCTCCCATTTCCTTACAATTTGATCACAACCACTATGAAAAATAAGGAGACAATGTGGAAGAAGTCTCCTAGCACTGTAGAATGGATAGTCTATTTGCCTCTAAGAATACACCCAACAAGGTGAGTATTCTTCTGGTCATATCCCTATTTACAAAAAATGTGGCAGGGGACTTTTGTTTCTACAAACAATCAAGAAATGAAACTTCACGAAAAATGCCATTTTTAATGATTGTTTTCAATTTCCGAGCATTGAAACCCATTTTTCAGGAGACAATGTTGAATGGGGATCATTTCTCAAATAGTTACTTTGTTTCGGTGGCATTGAATATTTGGACAACGTTTAACATCTTGAATCGTGCACTGAATTGTTGGGTAAAGTTGATGCATTAAATAGTTGGGCAATGTTTTTATCATGTTTTTCTTTGGATGATGCCATCGTCGAATCCATGGATAATCACCAATTGAATCAAATCCTTTGTTGGTTTGAAAGAGGAGGGCATTATTTCCTAGACGATGTTGGCTTGGAAGTAATGATAATCAATATGCACTTCGTCATAGAGTAATAAATATTGTGTAGGTTGGGATATATATTATTGGATTTAAATGCTTTTAAATCCAACGCGTATATCCTAGGTTGTACAGTGTCTATTAATTTGTTGTGGGGTGCATATTTTTTATTGGAAACAATTGGCATACATTGAATCTTGCATCGCCTATATTGTTGAGTTGATTTGTCAAGAAAAATCCCAAGAAGGAGGATGAAGGAGATAAGTCCAAGGTACGATATTTTGTACATTCCACAAGGAGAGGGCTATTGACATCCTTTTATGAGCTATTGAGTCCTTATTTTAGGGGACAACGATTATATATCTCATGATGGATTGAGTCTCTTTCTAGGGGAGAGTGATTGGACCTTTCCTAATACATTAAGGGTGAAATCATTAAGTTGGGTAACACTTTTGTGAGAATCGGGTTTCCAAAATTCCTATTGACATTTTTTCAGCCGAACTAATAATTATTTCGGCCGAAAGATACATCATTTCGGCTTAATTTTTTTCCAAAAAACCTTTAGACATCAAATCAAACAGTGTCGTGATGATTGCCTCAACTTTCGTGTATCATATTAGCCAGACATATTTTTTTTTCTGGTAACACTTTTCGGTCAAACATTGTTTCGGCTGAAAGAATCTTTCGACCGAAAATATGTTTTGTCCGAAAAAACATTTTGGCCAAAAAACGTTTTATATATCACCCGCACATCGCCCCATTCATATTTTCCCGAACCATTTGAATGGTGGCTGATGTAGATTAGTTTTAGCTCTTGGTTGGTGTTGGCAGACGTTGTTGTTGGTGGTTGGTGCTAGCGATTGGTCCTGGCGGTCGTTGTTGTTGGCGGTTACTGCAGGTGGTTGTTGTTGGAGATTGTTGCTAGAGGTATTTGTTGTTGGTTGTTGTAGCTTGTTGTTGATTGTTGCCGCTGGTCTAGGTAAATATATCCCTTTCCCAATAAAATAATTTTTTAGTAGTTTTACAGTTTGTGTTTTAGGAGGTTGACAGGGATGAATTCAACATTGTCCATGTACAAGGACAAGCCCAAATTCAGGCATGTCCCTATACATGGACAAGGTCGAATTCGATCTTTTCCCTGTATAGGGATATGGCCAAATTCGACCCTATCCATGTAGGGGGACAGGCTTGATTTTAATATTCAACCCCAATTTATAATTTCGCAATAATCTATATTTATTTTTTAAAATTTTCATGAATTTCAACTTTGCTTCAAAATGGTTTTGGTTTTATCAATAACAATGAACTTACACAACAAGGATATGCAATCTCAAATATTTTTATCTTACTTAATTCTTGCATAGCTTTAAATTTTATTGATGGGGACTACTTCCACGCAACACTTGTACTTGTTTTATTTTATTTTGATTTATAATTTTTTAGTAGTTTTACAGTTTGTGTTCTAGGAGGTTGACAGGTCCGAGTTCGACCCTGCCCATGTACAAGGACATGCCTAATTTCGTTGTCACTGGTTCAGGTAAATATATCCCTTTCTTAGTTAAATAAGTTTTTATTTATTTACAGTTTGTGTTTTAGGAGGTTGACAAGGCCGAATTTGGGCATTTCGCTATACATGGATAGGGACAAAATCGAGCATGTCCCTATACATGGATAGGGACGAATTCATTCCTGTCCCTGTACATGGACAAGGCCAAATTCAAGCCTATCCCTGTACATGGAAAGGGCCTAATTCAGGCCTGTCCATGTACAAGGACAAACCTGATTTCGGTATAAGTAACACAAGTGATCTAACAAACTGTGTATCATACTCATTGTCATAGTAATCTACATAATGAAGCTTATCATAGTTATATGGGGTATTCCTACTAAGCTAACTAGGAGTGATTCTATATAGCTATCTTAACCACAACGGATACAAAATTAGAACATGCTAATATGATTGATTCAAAGAGTGTGATAGTGAAAACCATTGCCCTATACTAAGATGAGACTAGTAATCATGATTGAATATCAATAAGGAACACTTTATAATCACTAATCAATGTACTGTGATTTCCTAATCATCATACATGTGTTAACTCCAACTTAAGCAGTGTATTACCTTTATCGTGTTCAAGTTGTTGTATTCGAATTCAATATGCATGATATAGAATACTAAGATACGATAATGATAAGATCTCATGGATATTGATACAAGTTTGAGCTATGTTTACTTGTTATGACTATTATATAAAATGTATTCAATCAATGGGACCGATTCTAGTTATGTTGCTTAATCAATGGGAAAGGTTGTTCCATAAGGATATGTCATTAAAGGTAATCAAACTAGTAAATAAGCGAAGAGATTACAGGATAATTTTTATTTTTTAATATTCATTATAAATTGAAAAAGAAAAATTTTAAATAAAATTATATTAACTAGGCATGTCCCTGTACAGGGATAGACCCAAATTCGAGCATGTCCATGTACAGGGATAGGCCCGAATTCGGGCCTACCCATGTATAGGGACATGCTCGAATTTGGGCATGTCCTTGTACATGGACAGGCCCGAATTCGAGCCTTTCCATGTATAGGGACAAGCCTTCAATCTAGAGAATTTGAGGTGAAACCTTTGGGGTGCCAAAAATATTGTCAAACCTCTCTATTCAACAACTGATAAAAGAGCTTGGCCAAGTAAATCATGATTAAAATAAAAATGATTCACTGTCTAGAACTTCTAATAGTTTCATAACAGACTAAAACATGCAATTTCATAAATGTATCATTAACCATTTGCCAACCAATAAGTGTTCATAGTAACAATTAACAACACTTGGAAATAATGGGCCGTGTTTAAAAAATCTTTCTCAAGGAATATGTCGTAGTGAAGTGTGTTGACGATTAAAATCACAACGATGTTTTGCCCGCAAAGTGTTGCTAAATCCTATTATTATAAAAGATAAATAATACTAGTAGGTGGGACCCCCTTGTAGATTGGAGATAATATCTAGCTCTTATTTTATGTTTGTGCCACTGTTCGACACTGTTTACATGCTTGATGAGATCTTATTGGCGATGGATTGGGCTTATTATGTGTTTGTTCTATGTGCGACAAGTGAATGTTGGGTAAGGCATGTTATGTTTTTTTTTTTAGCTCTAATCGCATGTTACGATTGCCTATGTTATCCATTCTACTATTGCTATCTATTCCTAGACTCGCTACTTTGACACCTACATAGCAAACATGTTAGTAATAATACTAAAGAGCAGTTGGAAAAAGGAAAAAGCAATATAAACAAATGCAAATGGAAGGAATTAAACTATGCTATATACTACTCTACATGCATTTTAAATGGTCGTTGTTATCCCTAGCAATAATCTAATAGTTATGATATTTGATTGAGTTATATGAAGTGGTGATTTATGGTATGGCATAAGTTTGATATGGGTCAGGATATTGGTTTAGTTGGTGATGGTTTCGATACATGGATTAATTAATTGAGTTAATGGGAAGCTTGTTGGTGTGTACTAAGGAATTAATGGACTAGGGATGGAGGCGACATGAATTTACTGCATGTCACCCTTACTCCTTCCATTGGCCTCCACCCTAATTGACTATTATTCAACTGTGTTTGTTGTGGTTATGCTCTGACTTTCAAGTAGAGGGAGAACCGCTCGGCCAACTCACGTTTTAAGGTGCTTTGATTACATGTATGTATTTTTTTTGCCATCCATGAGTCTACTCTGGTTATGAAATAGATATTGGCTCAAATGTATTGGTTTGTGCTTTCCTTAAGTCTGGCAACTATGTCAAATTGTGATTTTTGGCATGAATCGTTGGTGGCTTTCACTGCAATAATGTTTGGAGTCACAATGTTATTGGTCATCCTGAGTGTTAGCAGCCATAGAGGCTCTTTGTCATCCTTACTGGTTTTAATTGGAGGGTTTCTCTGGTCTAGAATGGATGGTTGTCTTCACACATTTGTATCTCATACCCAGTCTTGGATTTTATGGGGTTTAATGGGTTTGAAATGCCTTGTGTCACTGCACATTATTCACTATGGGCATTGGGTTGTTCTTGTTATTATTGGTCATGTAGTGGGTTATGTTGCTTCTTCCCACCTCTGCTTCATCTCAGCGTTATTAGTTGGTTGGATGGGAGATCCACGAGGGTTATACCCTGCATGTGCTAAGTATCGTTACAAGGCCGAAATTGAGACTTTCTCCTCTATTCATAGCTTCTCCTGTCATGGGATTTGTCACCCTGTCCATGAAGTCAATTATGGTATTTCCTGTGTGTGCACCATTGGTCTCATAGGTTTTCACCATCAATAAGAGTCGACGCTAGCCTCCCTATGTTGGTCAACAGATCAAACCATTGATTCCTCAAGTCTGAGTGTTGATAGAGGAGCCGTTATGGCATGTTGGGTGTAATATTGATAGTTATGGATTGGTGGCATATTGTCAACAGAGTGGATTACTAGCTCGCCCTGTTGATTATGTGACAGTGGTGTGGTTTTTGGTATCTAGTCACTTCCATTGTTATTATAATTGGATGGATAAGCTCAACATTGTTTTTAATTAATTAATTCATAGCATTGCTTCATGCGTGATGCATGGGTATGTGTGGCGTCCCTATAGTATGAGTTAATGACTATTGTGACCGTGTGTTCTTAATTGATAAATGGGTTATAGAAATCATGATGACTATGGATTTTCCATCCACTGTGTATGTTATGTTTATTAGATTGCATCATCAGGGATGGGCACAAGTTTTTACACAGTATGGTTTTGTCGCAGTTTGATTAATTTTAGCAATAATGTTGTTGCCTCCTTATATTATATTTATAGCTCGACACGATAGCTTGAGTTAATGATACTGTGAATTTGTGTTTTAAAATTTTCAAATGAGAATGTTTCAATCGTGGTGATTATGGCATGGTTTTCCACTGTGTTTGTTATCGATATTAATTGATTGCACCATTAGAGAAGGTCAGGGGTTTTTGAACATGGCTTTATTGCAATTTGATCGATTTGTGTTGTAAAATCAGGCCTATTGTTGATGCCTCATTGTATTATATGGATAGCCCATCATTTTGAATGTTTCACTACTACATTGGGCGCAAATTATGACGGTTTAAAATTTCGTCGTATTTTTTTTTTTTTTTTAGACTAAATATACTTGTTTTTTTCGGGGTCCAACTGTTGGGAGTGACATTCCACGTTGGTCATTATAACGACGAACTTTAGTCGGTAGAGAGACTAACCACCAGTTAGTCTCTATAGCAACCAACAATGGCATGTGTGAGAATCAAATGGTCATTTACGACAAATCAATCCTATATATATCTCAGTTACGGGAAATTAGCTATAGTTGCGACAATCATTTTCTACAGTTGCGAAAATCATTCGTGTGTTCTGATGCAATGGTGTTCTAGTTTTTTATGAAATATTGATTTTAATTCTCTTTCAAGAAGAGAAACATTGAAGTGATCAGACTCTACATAGCTGCGATTTTGAAGGTCAGTACTTAAAAATTTTCTGTGTGATTTAGTAATTTGGTGCTATTGAACTATTTTATGGTTTATTTTCACTCCTTAAATCAGATTTTATGGTTTATTTCAACTCCTTAGAAATATTTTATGGTTTATCCACTTTTGATAGAGTAAAAAGATTACTGATTCAGCTACAATCACTCTAATTAGATTCAATCACTCTAATTTTGTTCTTATATTTCATGGAACTCCTTGAATATCTAAGTATCCTTGCCTTAGTAAATTTATATTTAGGGTGTCCTCCTAGAGTTGGAAAAGAACCAACTAGAAGTGAAGAGCAGTGGATTTTTTGTTGATATTGGGCATCAGTACTCTTGTGTATCCCTAAAGCTACCCTAATTTTTATTAGGGACTTAATATTATATAGTTTGATTTTGGGTGATAATAGATCCACCTCCTCTTATTAATGTTTCATGCTTCGTCCCTTATTTTTTTTGAACATGCTGTATAATTTTCATTACAAATATCTAAATATATACCAAATTATTTGAATAGATTTGTATATTGTACTTATAATTTTTCAATGGATTTGTTGTAATAGGTAATTACAATGTCAACTCCAAACGAGAAAAGAGAAGTTGTTATGTTAAAGTGGCACATGGTGATTCATGGTGATGGGAAATGTTATTGCCCTTATTGTGAATGCAAGGGTTTTAATGGAAGAAGACTACCTTTAAAAATAGTTGAAAAACATTGTAGGGAGAATGGGGATGTTGAAGGGGGCAATGAATATCGTTCCATGGTAAGTAATTAGTTATTATAGATCTTTAAGGGTATTATACATTAATTTTTTTTTTTTAATTTATCTTTCAAAATAATATTTGTGATATACTCTACCTGTATTTTATTGCTTCCATTTTTTTTATTAAAGAAAAATCATCCTAAGAATGTGATGCTGCCTAGAAGGAGACATTTTGATAGAGATAATACTGAAGAACAAGCTAAACTTAATCGTGTGGATAATGGTGATCACGTTATTCCTATGGAAAATGATGATATTAATAATACAATTGATGATGATGGGACAAATAGATTGATCCAAGACATTTATAATGATCCAATGGATGATGATGTCAACATGGAGGAGGACAACTTGTAGGATGATAATGATGACAGTGATGAGGACAATGATGATGAATATATTTTTGATAAACCTATCCTTTAAAATGCCACTGAATCCCTATATGAAGGCACACAAAAAAGTGTTCTCTCTGCTGTAATGTTGTTGGTCAACTTGAAGGTATCAAATGGTTTGTCAAACATATGTATGACAAAAATCCTAAGGTAAGCAACATAATTTTACAGTTTTATTCAATTTTCAACTTTTATTTTATTTTATTTTCAATGTCAATTGATGTCTAAATTAAGGATGCAATATTTATAATGATTAATATAATTTTCATTATTGATTTTTTTTTTTGTATATTGTTGTTGTAGGTTGATAGGTGAATATTTCTTACCATCACCAAATAAGTTACCTCGCACATACAGAGAATTATCAACCATTCTAAAAGAAATTGGAATGGAATATCAGGCTATTGATGCATGCCCCAATGATCACATAATATATTATGGACAATATGCATCTGAATCGAATTGCCCACAATGTCAAATCAGTAGATATCGAACTGATCAGTTAACAAAAAAGGTGCCTCACAAGGTTTTTCGTTATATTCCCATAATTCCACGCCTGCAACGACTATTTAGATGTCGGAACATAGCACAGTTTATGGATTACCATGTGTTGGGGCTATATATATGCACTATTAATTCCCACATTTAATTATCAACCAGGGCTTGTAAGCTTCGAGGTGTAGGTGTAGGAAATGCAGGATTAAAGCCAAGTCTAGCCTAATCTAAAGTCGACAAAACAATCTTCAAACCCACACTACAACAAATTAACACTAAGGATTCATCACTGGGACGTAGGAATAACTTAGTGCTATAAAGTTTTAGATCACAATCTTTCATGCACTCTGGGTGATGTTCGTGTGATTAATTGTGAGTAGCTTACTTAAGTTTTTTTTCCTTCAATGATTATTTCCTATAGTGGATCCACACTTAAATGAAATAAAAGAAACAACCAAACATAAATGAATTCAAATGACAAGAAATAAACAAATGGGAAATCCAAATAATAATGAAAGCAAACTAACGAAAGGAAATCAAACAAATAGAAAATAAAACTTATTTCAAACTATGTGAATGAAATTAAATTTGAATGCAAGAACCAAACCTAAAACACACAAAGCAAACCACTCAAACTATAGGAAGAGGCAAGCTGAATTTAAAAGCAATCAATCAAACTGGAATCAAACACTATATGCAATCTAAAATCAAGATATTTCCACAATCAAGTGCATCAGTCACAATGAGCAAGCATGTAAAGAAATGAAAATGAATGGGAAAGAATGACAATGCATAAATATAAATGGAATGTTTATACAATGGAAAGAAATATCAACTCTGTAAAAGAAGCTAAAAATAGAATGCTTATAAAAAATGGTTAGTCATATATGAAATCAAAAGAAGAAAAGAAGGATAGGTACTCTTTGTGGATTGAGAGCTTCAATGTAAATCACAAGAATCAAAGAGTAATTGAGAAGAATATGAACTTCTGCAATTGACGAAAGATCTAGATTTAAAGCACAATCAATTAAACAAAAGTTAGCCTATTGAATAAGTTGAGAGCGGGGCAAGTTCCTTGTGTGAACAATCAATAAATTTGTGTAATTTAATGTTCATTCATCAATCAAGGAATGAGTAGATAAAGAGAGGACAATTCTCTGTCATGAAATGTAATTGCAGTGTGATTGGGCATTGATTCCACGCATAGAGAGTGAGGTAAAGAGAGGGGTCAATCTGCTCTTGTAATGACTAATTATATTGCATGATTAAATCTGCAATCAATGGGAAAATCGTGTTGAAGGAAAAAGAGCAAATATGGAAGAGAAAAGTTAAGTTTATGCAACAAATAAGACAACTTTGTTTTGGTGTTTTCTTTTATAAGTGAATGCAAACAAGAATATGTTAACATACTCTGTTTTATAATGTTTTGGACAGTGAGAAACTAATGGGTGATTTGAATGGTAGGTTTGATGGGAGAATTGGATGGAAAATCAATGATGAAGGAGATAAATGCAATGAGGGACTGTCCATAGTCTATTCAACATAAAAACAGAGCATAGGAAGAATACACAGAAATATGAGCACGGAAATGTGATAAGAGAGAATGCTAAATAAACTCAAAGCTCAATGTGATAATGTATTCAATTGGGAGGTTTACAATATGAATTCTAATTAACATAACAATTGCAAAACTAAAWTTAAGATTCAAACCACACACTCCRAAYTGYAAATGAAATTCTAACCTTTAAACAAATTGAACAATAAAATAAAAATACATAAATGAAATGCTAACTAGTTAAGATACAAAGGGYAGCATTCTTACCAAGTTGAGGGGCCCTACCCAACAGGTAAATTGTTGCCAAAAAGATGTCATTCCCCTTGAATGCACAAAACACCCATTCTTTATTCCATCAAACTCAGAAAATTACAACTCTCTTACAATCTTGACATTGTCATGATGACACCTTAATATCCATTACAAAAGAATTCCCATAATGATAATTGCATTTCCCATAGCTCTATGAGACTTATTTATACATGAAAAATCATTGAGAAGTGGATGGGACCGAATCCCAATGTTCAAATTTCAAATTTACAATTTTAGTTAAAATCCTCAAAAATCTGGGTTTTATTTCAATTTGGGTAGATTCGAGTTAGTCCCCCACCCATATCTTCCAAACCAATTCTAATTTTGAAAAACTGCTCGCCTCTTACTCAATTTGACATATTCTAGACAAAACCCATTTCGTAGAATTTCTATATCTAATTCCATCTGCACGGAAAGCGAGGCACAAGTTGGCAGTTTGAGTTTTTCAATAATTTTAGTAGAATCATTCCCCCTGAGCTAGAGGTCCACACGTGCGATCTAGGTGAATTTTGTCTCATGTCTCCGCATGAAAACATCATTCTGGACAAAGCCCATGTACCTGATTTTCCTCTAGAATCTTTCCAAAATTTTGAATTATTTCTAGTACTGGATTAACACGGTTGGTACCGGATTAGAACAATTAGTACCTTAATCTTGTAGCCAGGGGTTTAGTACCAAATGAACACAGTCATGAATATGGGTACTGGACCAACGAGATGGTAGTACTAGATGGATCTAGTACCAGAATAGGCGCAATCTAGTACCAGATGAAGCTGGTACCGAAAGAGGCAGAGAGTTGGTACCAAATGAACGCAAAGGTAGTACCGGATCACTGCAGAGTATTGGATGACATAGATTGTGGGTACTAGATGATTGTAGAACCTTCTGGTACCGAATGACTTGGAGTTTCAGATGACTTGCAATGTGAGTACCAGAACAAGAACAGTACAGGTACCGAAACATGGACAATGCATATACTGGAACCTGAATAGTACATAACATGTTGCTTGGACATAGAAACATATGATTAAACCATCATTGACAAAAATATTGTATAATCATCCTTTTAATCACTAAAAATATGGAAAATTATGTATTAACCACATAGGATGAATAACAAGAGATAATGAAGGTTTATGGTGTAATTAGTGATATATGATTGACGAAATGCGGGGAGAAGGTGTAATGATGAGTGTATTTGTATGGTGGAAAGTATGAAAAAACTGGAGCTCAACACCATGCACGGAATATAAGTGAATATGATGTTCTTCGAATGCCTGCATATGGTTCTTTATATAAAAATATCGAAGAAAGATGGCCAATTTTTAAAGAAGAATCTCGTAATGTTAGGATTTCATTGGCAATTGATGGTGTAAATCCATTTGGTGAGCTCAGGTCTATCTACTCGGTGTGGCCTATTTTTGTTATAAACAATAACCTTCCTCCTTGGATGTCAATAAAGAGAGAGCAAACAATGTTGGCAATGATTGTTCCAGGTATATTTTTATAACGATATTGTTTTTTTAATGTTTAACATTTCATTTGTCTTGTTCATTGCACAATGTCATATATGTATACAAGGTGTAGTAATTATGTGTATTTTTTAACCATTTAGGTAAGTACCAAGTGAAAGTATATGCATAGGTTGACATTGAATATACTTTGCTATCTTCACTTTGGTTGGTTTGTGTTGTCTTGGACCTAATCTCACAAGAGCACTGAAGCGAAGTAGGAACAACAGAGACCTAATGAAGTGATATAAAGGTATGTCACTCATTCCTTCTTGGTAGTAGATTCAATGACTGCAACTTAGAGAAAGAGTCACGTCCTGTCCTATTTTTTTCTAGATCGAGGTGGATCTAGGGAGATCTATTAGTGTTTGCATATACCCTCACTTGGCCAGGGGGCATGGATACATTATTGTAGCTGTAGATTATTTTACGAAATGGGCCCAGGCGATGCCAACATTCGACAATACCGGAAAGACTGCAACATTATTCATATTCAATCACATCATTGCTCGGTTTGGTGTTGCTCAAGCTATCGTTACTGATCACAATAGCCACTTTAGAAACTTCATGATGTCTGAACTCATCGAAAAGTTGGGTCTTCGCCATGAAAACTCAACACCCTATTACCCACAAGCCAACGACCAAGTTGAAGCAATAAACAAAGTTCTCATTACCATGCTTCGATGAATGATAGGGATTCACAAAATGAGTTGGCACATGATGTTGTTTTCAGTATTGTGGGCTTACCAGACATGCGTTAAGTCTGCTACCGGGTTTACACCTTTCCAGTTAGTTTATGGTCTAGAAGCCATATTGTCGATTGAATGTGAGATACCTTCTCTAAAACTAGTCGTTGAACTTCTCCCAAACACTTCTGCTAAAGAAGAGCGTCTATTGTATCTCATGCAACTAGACGAAACCCATCACGATTCCACCCTAGTTATAGAAGACCAGAAGAAACGTGTCAAATCCCAATACGACAAACATGTCAAGCCAGATGTTTTCTCTAAAGGTGATCTGGTTATCCTTTACGAACAAGATTGAGATATGCTAGGAGCCGAAAAATTTCAAACTATGTGGTGAGGTCCTTATATCGTCAGATGAGTGTTGGAGAAAGGAGCTTATGAGTTGGTGGACTACGACGGTATCCCTTTGAGTAAACCCAGAAATGGGTTGTACTTAAAGAAGTTACTATGCTTAAGATCACATATGCATGAGTGCTTGTATTTTATTGTATCATACTTTTTGTGTGTTACTTTAGTATGCTTTTTCATTATTTAGTCTCTGACCTCGACCTCTTATCTTGCATTGTGCTTGGTTTCCAGATGTTGGAGTCTTCACTACCCCACATTGGCTTCATCGATGGTGCTAGTCGTAGTACTCAGAACCTTGCTTCTGCTGCATGGGCAATTTACACACCTACAAATGAACTTATCAGTCTACGAGGTGTGTGCCTCGGTCATGCGACCAATAATATCATAGAATATAGCGTTGTCATTGAATTGTTGATTGATGTTATTTCGTTTGATATCCACCACCTGGTTATAAGACTCGATTCACAGCTAGTAGTACTATAGTTAAGTAATGTCTATTCTATCTGAAGTCCTACTTTATTATGGGTATATTTACGAATTCACCTCTTGGAACGTTATTTTGATTATATCAAATATCAACACATTCCTAGATGTCTAAATACATTGACTGATGCCTTTGCTAATTATGTGTTAGACATACATTTGGGAGATTTATGAACCAATCACACATCACATGTATTATACAACACAAAATAAGTCGGTAGAAGCCGTATATATGTATATAACGATCAAATTTTTTTACAAAATGTTTCTGTCTCAAAGATCAAAATATCAAAATATGAAGCTCATAGCTTCCACAAAATAGCATCACGGATGACACTCAAGATAACATACAACTGCTCGGGCTATCCTACGGAGCAGTCGACTAAGAGACTCGGACACACCCACAGTATTGTGCTGATAACGTCTCGGGATATCCCCAATAGCGATGTCCAGAACATCTGCAGTCAACCCCTCTAAGTTCTATTCCACTGCCTCATAGTCCTTGGCATCCCATCTTGCCACTGGAGCTGCTTCTCCTCACCTCTGAATGGGAGATGTTCCTGGAGGTTGATACGGCCCCACATCTGTGTTATCAAAAGAAATTTTTTGATTAGTCCTTAGATAAACATAAAAACATTTTATATAATAAAATTTGCAAAAACATTAAAAAAAGAAGAAGAACAAAACCTGTACTTCTCACCCAAGTCACCCCACTGAGCATCCTCGGGCAAGACCAAATATGGATCTCCTTGGAAATCTAAACCGACATATGCATAGTCATTGATCATCAGCATCTGGGGCCTCAACCAATAAAAAAATGAATCATTATACTTGATTATAGGCCCTGCTATGTGCCGAGCCATGAGGTTACACCACCTCAGCATCCTCGGATCCTGTGGGGATGGTAAACCCCAATCTACCTATATTCACAGCAGTGGGACCCTCTCAAGAAAGAATGACACCAAAAGTGACCCGTACCCGAACTGGTTTAGGTCACCCCTTCTGCACTTTGTTAGTTGTCTTTTCATGCTACAGAGAACCACATATGACCAGTTAAAAACCTGAGGCTTTGTGCACTCTATTGCATATTGGAAATATCCCTGGAGAGCCATGTGCATAGCCACACTCCAAGCCATGCATGCCATGGTAAATAAGATAGTTTGTAGGGTCAAATATTGGACCCCCAAAATGGCGACCTTACCCTTGCTTCTCTCTGCCTTAGGAACACAATATCATCGAACATACTCGCTCATAGAAAGTCCGTCACCTATACCTCCAGTCAGAGTAGCATGGTATCCACGTAATGACAACCCCGTTAGAAAATAGATATCCTTGATATCCAGTATCAGTGTGTGGACCCCTATGTGAAATAACTATTGATCCACATCCCACATGTGGACCAGGTACTCTAACAATCTGAGTTGGGCTCTCATGCCCGGGATCCTAAAATTTTTTAAGAGCCCACATTCCCAGAGGGCAACGACTGTACCCAGATCATTCCCGGCAATGGCATCATCCTCCTCGTGTTCTCTTTCCCTCCATTCCAACATCGTGATGATCAATACCTGCAATGGAGTCATGAGAAAGAAGTCAACAACTTATTTTAACCTCTTGAACAAATTTTTATTGAGCAAAACCACACACAAAAATCTATTTTTCGGCCCTCGCAGGTGAAGCTTTTGCACAGTGTGAGATTCTCACAGGTGCATTGAAGCCCACCTACCAAAATCTTAGATTCTCACAGGTCCCAAATGGACCACCTGCGAGAATGCTTGAGCACACCTACCGACCCTAAAATGGACTAAAAACTCTAAAATTGCCAATAAAAATCAAAAGTAAACCATGGAGAAGTTGGAAAATCAGGAGATTACCTCGTTGGCTGAAATATGTTGCCGAATGATCGTTTGTACCTCCCGCAATCGAGCAACGAAATTTGGGAAAAAAGGAGGTGTGTTGGACAAGTTTTTGGCAAAGTAACAATGAAATGGTAAAAATCCCTTTTTTTCACCTTTTTACTATTTTTCATTGATTTTTATATTATTTAATACCCTAATGGTTTTGTGAGTATGGTTTTTTGCAGATAGCTGACCTAGAAGCCCAAACGACGGTATACGGGTATTTTTTCTCTTTTTTATATTCATCACGTGAACGAGTACCTTTTTAGGGTTTTGTAAGGAAAACTTCGAGCTCAGTCTTCGTTCGTTCTCACGCTCGAAAATACATGAGAACATAACTGGGTATACTTTTGTCGTCTTTTCGTACTTGTAATTGTAACACGAAAACAATGAAAACAAGGGAGTATCCTTTAAGCTCTTTTCACGCTCCATAAAACAAAAAGATTGACGAGCGATCTTGTTCTTTTCACGTTCATAAAAGTATTTGAAGACAACATTCGATGGGTGATAGTTTATCACTTTTTCGGTCTCATCGAACTAATTTATGAAAAAGGAACTGGGAGAGTTTCTATTTAAGTCTTTTTCAGACTCTCAAAACATGAAAAACGCCCGAGTTTTCTATCTTTGGACTCATTAAACAAACATTGAAAGGCCTTTATGGGACCGAACCACTCCTTATTAGGGTTCGTTAAACATACTCCGAGGGGCTCGTCCGAAGGATGAGCTTACATCAACAAGCATATATTATCCTCCTCAAGCTTGTGTAAAAATAAAGAGGTACTCACCAAAAATGGTGGGGGAAATTTTGGGAAAGGGATATGTTTCGGTATTTGTAATAGTGGTAGTAAGTGTCACTCTTGAACATGACACTCCTTGTTTTTCATTTGAATCCAGGTTTGGAAATCCATTTGTCTCTCGTCTGACTTACTACAAGGTCATATCTTTGGTCGTCTTCGAGTCAATGTTGCCAAGACCATTGTCATGTCGTTCATATGTTCAAGAGTAGTCCAAACAAGCCCTCCATTGCATCGACCATCTGCAGTTGTCCATTCTTACCATGTCAACCTTCCTTGTGTCTATTTCAAACCATATTCGTACTTTGAATTACCCTCAAAATCTGTTACTTATTTCATGTCATTGATGGGGGATACATCAAGGCCCTCCTGTGACGAGTATTTTTCCATCGACTCCAACTCATTATCCAGGAATAAGACTTAGAAATCATTTAGTACTTGAGAAATTGCATGCCTTAATGGCARGTCTCTTCACTTTCGACGGGGGTTTCACATCATTGATCCCTGATCGAGAGATTCCGCCRAGTGTTTGACTTCAGCACATTCATTCACATTCGTTCGGATTGTACTTCAGTACCTTGGGATTCATTGACATCAATGATGATTTCCCTTRCACTTGTTAAYGATTTTCATCAATGATCGGTAATCGAGTGGTTTCTACCATGTTCGACTTCAACGCATGTAATCACATGGCTAGATTTGTACTTCCAGGTGATGGGATTGAAGACCCTAGGTCTCATCTTTTTGATCCAGGCTGCGATGGAGTATGTATGATTTGTATCAACACATAAATCCACTTTGTATGTCGCATGGCTATGTCTTAATTCTAGTCTTCTCACATAGATCCACAGTGTATTCCTAGTGGCTATGTAGCATTTTGACGACATGGATCCATGGTGTATGATTGGTGGCCATGACCTACGTTTATGATTTCATTCATTTGTGATCTGAGCATGGGAATGCCTACCTCAGAACTGGTATTATATTCTGCAGATGCTTCGTTGTTTACAAGTTTCCGATTAGGTGCACTCCTTGTTTCTGACACACATGCATTTTACAAAGTATTTCGGTTGTCACGAGTTCTAGTATCATACTTTGGGGGGCATTCTGTTACACATTATTTTGGTCACTCTATTCATGTCTCTACAAGTTATGTGTCCAGGCTCACATGAAGACCTTTTTCCTAAGAAAAATGACTATTGTCTTCTTTTAAAAAACATATTTTTAAGATGAGTTCATAGGTTGCCTATGTTATAGGGTGAAGAAATACTTCATTCTCACAGGTAACCCTATAATTGGAGTGTGAACTGTTTGCAGTCTTCTCTATAGGTAGGGTGCGAACCTGTTTCAAAGCTTGGAAAAGAGAAGAGGTTACAAAGGTTCTAGAAGGGAATCTTCTAGAAAATGAGGTGGCATTCGCATGGTTGGCATCCTACTGACTTCTCAGATTTAGTGGGATCATCCTCATCCCTTTAACCATATCTCCTTCTCCTATATAATGAAAGGTTTCTCAAGGAAGAGGTTAATCAAGGTTGAATGAAGAATTGATGAAAGAATTGTGTGAAGAACCCTGTTTGGATTGAAGCTTGAAGACTCTATTTGTCTATCAAGTTGTACTGGATCTTCTTCATGCAAGTGTAGAGAAAATGTGTGTGTTGGAACCAAGGACCATTGAAAGGAAGCTTACGACATCAAGGCGATCTTGTTGTATCTTCTACTTTCATCTAAAATAATACAATGACATGTCCTTTTCCCATAAAATCACTCTTATTTTATTGCATAACTCCTTGATCATATGCATAGGTTGACATTAAATATACTTTTCTATCTTCACTTTGGTTGGTTTGTGTTGTCTTGGACCTAATATCACAAGAGAACTGAAGTGATGTAGGAACAACATAGACCTAAGGAATAAATATAAAGGTATGTCACTCATTCCTTCTTGGTAGTAGATTCAATGACTGCAACTTAGAGAAAGAGTCATGTCCTGTCCTGTTTTGTTCTAGATCCAGGTGGATCTAGGGAGATTTGTTAGTGTCTTCATATACCGATTTATCCAATAACAAGGGTCAATCACGAGGTCACATTGAGACCAACAGAGTTACTCACCCTTCGTTTTTGGTCTTGGTGTAGAGATTACATGTATTATGGGGGTCGCTTGAGAAGTATACCCACAATGATGAGTGGAAGCCTTTCAAGTTGATTTCGGGCTAGATACCCTGCCCTTGTGCATGGATCGAACTGTCGACTGTTTCCCCAGGCATCACTATAGTGATTGGTAACCTTAGTGGCCTATCTCTTTAGGTTCTTTACACAAGGTGACTATGGAGGGGCAAGTCTTCACGGTAGTTGGAATCGACATTGGCCAAACTAACTCGGGCTCCTTGGAGGGTATACCCACGATTATGTGTGGGAGCTTGCATGAGGGTGTAAGTTTGTTAAGCAAGTCTTCAACGTAACTTTTCCACCTGCTCTATCTCATCCCCTTCTTACTTTGTTCCCATGACATTCGATTTCATCACCAACTAGTGAGCTCATTGCGAGAAGGTTTTGTTTGCTTGCTTGCTTACTAGATTTTTAGTGTGTGTTGTTTGTTTTCCCTAGCAGACTCTAGGTTGGATCTTTGTTTTAATGGCATCAGTTCACGAAATGACCAATGAAGGAACCCTTGCTCCAAGGGAACCTTTTGTTTTTCCTTCTTCTAGAAACATTGGACCTCCTCACATCGCTACTTTGAGCCTTCTGGGTCTCACAATTGGATGACCAGTATGGTTGTTTTCTACTCAGGTAATCTTGAATGCAGTAAGTGCTTTGGTCGTAAGCACTTTCCCCCAAGAACATCAACCTCATGTTGATCCTTCACCATCTTCACCAATAAGATCTTCTTTGTCGTCTTCATTTGCAAGATATTCTTCCATTTCATATTCTTCGTCGAGTGAAAGATATCAAGCTAGTAACTTGGTGGATAAGAAGAAGAAGAAATGAAAGAACAAGAAGAAGAAAAACAAGCAAGGATCCAAACTTCCAACCATTGTCAAACATGTTGGAAAACAACCAGTTACTGTTAATCATGTTGGGAGTGTTGATAATGTCAAGATCGCCCAAACAACCCGTAAGCCCAAGTACCCTTGCAGGCTTTGTAAGGGTAGCCGTCTTCTTAAGGATTTCCCTAGTCTACCCAAGGTTATAGAAGTATGGTCTACACACCCTGACCAACCAATGTCATTAGTTTCTGAACAACATGTTGACGACCTCTCGTCAACTAGTCACGATACCGTTGGGAAGAAGAAAAGTAGAGTCAAGTTCCTGTGTATGTGCTGCAAAGGGAGTCATCTAACTCACCTTTTCCCTCGTATGGACAAAGCCTCGAAATTACTGGAAGACATGACTGTTTCACAACCTCAACTTCTAGCTGCTTATCGTAAGTTTTCTCTCAACCCCCCTGTAGTTGATGGAATGATCAATCCGATACCATCCTCGGTCAATCCCGCTCTCCCCTCAAAGATTGAAACTAAAGTGATTGATTTGATCCCATCCTCAGTCGATCCCACTCTCCCGTTAGAGAGTGTCACCGAAGTGGTCGATCCGTTTCTACCTATTGACCCCATTCTCCCCTTGGAGAATGAAACCCACATGGTCAATCTGATCTCATCATCAGTTGATCCTACTCTCCCGCTAGAGAGTAAACTCGATACTTCCTACATTTTTCTCATTGATACAGAATCTGCCATGTCGGGGGGTATTCCTCCTTCTCCCTTGAAACCCCCTCCAAGTAATGAGGCCATCCTTCTTAATTGGGGTGTGCTAACTGGACCTCGTCTTCCCTCTCACATTCCTTTCTAGATTACAGTGCAAGTTTGCGGTCAGGATGTTCCTCAGCCGTTCATAGATGAAAGTGCGTCCGTTAGCATTTTGTCCTCTTTTTCTTGGCAAGCTTTGGGTTGTCCTTAGCTTGCCCCAGTTACGCAGAATTTGTTAGATTTTAACAGAAGAACCAATCAACCTTTAGGGACCCTTCCTTAGTTTCCTATAAATTTGGGAGGGAAAACTGTCTTTATTGATGCCATGTTCGTCCAAGACCTCTTGGATTTTTCTTTACTCCTTGGGCGAGATTATGTCTATGCCATGAAAGCTATTGTGTCTACTCTTTTTCATGTGATATCTTTCCCTCACAATTGACTCCCTAAATGGTTCTTATATGTAGATGGTATCCACCCCGCCATAGGTCAATTATGTGGCGTTGTCACATATGGCTTCAACTTATGATGACTTAGATCCAGTAGTTGACATGGTGATTTCTTCGATAGGGTTGTTAGATCTCGATCTCTTTACTCTTATCGCGACCCTTGACATGGTATGATTCTAGAGTGTGTTTCTTCCTTCCAGTGAAGACCTCTTGGAATCCATGACCGAGTTTTGTCCCTTGACATGGTGTCATTATGGAGAGTTGTCTTCTTGGAATCCATGATCAAGAAGAGAGAATCCGAGGATAGTTTTTGTGTCTCTGAGGCAACCTCATTAAAAAATGAAACAGAGGTCTTTGAGCATGGTTTTCTGATTTCAAGCTCATTAAAAAATGAAACCACTTACAAGGATAGTTTTTTCATCTCTGAGGCAACCTCGTTAAAAAATGAAACAGAGGTCTATGAGCATGATTTTTTGATTTCAAGCTCGTTAAAAAATGAAACTAGACTTGAGCATAGTTTTCTAATTTCAAGCTCATTAAAAAATGAAACCACTTACAAGGATAGTTTTTTCATCTTTGTGGCAACCTCATTAAAAAATGAAACAGAGGTTACGAGCATAGTTCTTGTTTCTGTGTCAAGCTCGTTAAAAAATGAAATAGTTTTCCCCCTCTCTATTCGAGTCAAGTCCCTCGTCTAGTATTTGAAGCTTCATTTCATTCGCCTTTGTAGTTGGATGAAACAATACTTGGGGGGAATTTGGCTTTGGCCTCTGGAATTCATGCTGAAGTTAAATGGCTAGCTTCTTAAGTTGGGGGCTAAGTAACAACCATCCCTGTGTTATGCATTGGGAAGTCGCAAGCATAGTTTTCTATGGTTCAAGCTTGTGTAAAAATGAAACCACTTACCTCAAGCATAGTTTCCTCTGGTTCAAGCTTGCATAAAAATGAAACCAGGTCCAAGCATAGTTTTGTTTTGTTTTAAATCTTGCGTAAAAATGAAAACAATCTTGAGCTTAGTCTTTGTTCTTTCTCATTCTCCCAAATACATGAGAATAAGTTAATGATATTAGTCTTTTTTCTTTCTTGTGCTCAGAAATCAATGAGAATGTAACTGAGTATACATTTATCATTTTTTCGAACTCGTAAATTTTATACGAAAAAGGAACCCCATGGAGTTCCCTTTAATCTCTTTTCAGACTCTCTAAACATGAAAACTTGCCGAGCGATCTTGTTTTTTTCACGCTCGTAAAAGTATTTGAAGAAAACGTTCGATGAGCAATAGTTTATCACTTTTTCGGTCTCGTCGAACTAATTTACAGAAAAGGAACTGAGAGAGTTCTCTTTAAGTCTTTTTCAAACTTTCAAAACATGAAAAACCCCTGAGTTTTCTTTCTTTGGACTCATAAAACAAACATTGAAAGGCCCATATGGGACCAAACCACTCCTTCTTAAGGTTCGTTAAACATACTTCAAGGGACCCGTCTGAAGGATGAGCTTAAATTGACAAGCATATGTTATCCTCCTCAAGCTTGCGTAAAAATAAAGAGGTACTCACCAAAAATGGTGGGGAGGGAAATTGGAAAAGAAATGTGTCTAAACCTGTATTCCATGGAAGAGTCACCTTTGAACATGAAACCCTTTCAATCTCTTTGTGTCTAGGTTGGAAAACCCGCTCGTCTCTTGATCATACTCCTTTATAAGATTACAAATTGGTCTGTGATCCCTGTTGTTGAGTCAATGTTTCCAAGAAAATTGTCGTGTCATCAATATGTTCAAAATGAAGTTAACCCAGAAATCCTTTTGTTGCATTGGCCATTTCTATAGTCTTTAAGCCTTCTAATGCATCAACCATCCCTGAGTCAGTCCTGAATCACTTGTTACTCTGATCTACATCAAACCTTGTTACTTGTTTCGTGTCATTGATGTGGGATACATTAAGGCCCTCCTGTGACGAGTCTTTTCCTGTCGACTTCAACTCATTATCCAGGAATTAGACTTAGAAACCAATTGGTACCTTGGAACTTGCATGCCTCAACGGCAGGTTTCCTCGCTTTCGACAATGGGTTTTCATTATTGACCCCTGATCGGGAGATTCCGCCGAGTGTTCGACTTCAACTCATTAACTCACATTCGTTGGATTGTACTAGAGTACATTGGGATTCATTGATATTAATGGTGATTTTCCTCGCACTTGTTAACGATATACACTAATGACCGGTAATCAAGTGGTTTCTACCATGTTCGACTTCGACACATGTATTCACATGGTTAGATTCATACTATAGAGTGGTGGAGATGAAGACCCTGGATCTTTTCTGATAGATTCAGGTTGCATTGGAGTATATTCAATTTGTAAGTTGCATAGATCCACATTGTATGTCTGGTGGGTATGTTCAAATTTGAGTCTTTAATACATAGATCCACAGTGTATTTTTGGTGGCTATGCTAAGATTTGAGTCGTATCGGCATGGATCCACAATGTATGTTTGGTGGCCATGACCTGTCTTACTTGACATGGATCTTCACATGTCGGCATTTATGCTCTGAGTCATTTGTATTCTGAGTATGGGAATGCCTACCTTAGTGATGATGCATTATTGTACTATATTTCCTTGTTTGTTGGCAGGTTTTCGACCAACTGTTCCTTGTTCCCTACACACACTCGACAAAGTATTTCAGCTATCACTTTGTTCTAACTTCATACTTTGGGGGGCTCTCTATTACACATTATTTTCGTCATCCTTATGACTATTATTTTTTCCATACCTATGACCGTTAATGATGTAAACCTATCCATTGCCTTCAGAGGGGTCAGTGGCCTAAGTTCCTAAAGAAAGAAGAGAGAAGAACTTTTCCTGAGAAAAGAAGTTGCATTCTCCTTTGTAAAAACCCTATTAAAGATGATTTTCACATGTTTCACTATGGCTAGGGTGTGAGAATTCCTGATTCTTGCAAGCTACACCATATCTGGGTTGCAAGAGGTTCACAGGTTGCTTTATAAGCAAGGTGAAAAATGCTCATATGTGGGAAAACGAGCATCTTCTCGATGCTTCTAGAAGAAGAAACTTCCATTGTGAGGTGGCATCCGGATGGTTTGGATCTTACTCGCTTTCATGATTTAGTGGGATCATCCTAACCTCCTCACCTTATCCTCTTCAACTTATAAAAGGAGAGGAGCTCTCATGGAGAAAGTTGGCTTGGATGAGATTAGCTTTTTGGATTAGCTTGGATTGGATTGAGCTTTGAAGATTGTTAGCTTGGCTAGATGAGCCATTTTGTCAAGATAGATTGTGAATATTATCAGATTTATGCTCTCAGAATTCTTGGAGTGGAAATGTGTGGGGAATGAAGGACAGTTGGAAGGGACCTTATGACATCAAGGTCATGGTTGTAATCTCTTTTTCACATTTAATATGATACAACAATATGATTCTTTCCTATAAATCTTGTTGTGTTTTATTGTGTAATTCCTTGATCACATACATAGGTTTATATTGAGTTTATGATATTACTATCACTTTGGTTGGTTGCGTTCTTTTGTAGGATCATCATTGTATGAGTGTTGGAACGGAGCTAGGATGGCAATGGCGAGAGGAAGCGACATTTAAACAGTACGTCACCTATCCCTCTTTAGTTAGTAAATTCAATATTTAAAACTGAAGGAAAGCATCATGTTCTGGTGTGTTTTGTTCGAGATATAGGTGGATCTAGGGAGATTAGTTAGTGTTCGGACCTACCGATTTATCCCCCCCAGATGTGAGATATAGGAAATAATCTTGACTGTAATCAGGTGGGAAAAGTAGTGGGGTACGGGTTAAGGTCAGTTTTAAAGCATTGAAAGCTTTGTTGATAGTGGTATCCCATACAAATTTAGAACCTTTCTTGAGCAGTCGAGTAAAACCAAGAGTTAACTCAACATAGTTTGGGATGAAACGACGTAGAAAGTTTGCCTTCCCTTGTAAACTTTGTAGCTGGAAAAGTGAGGAAGGAGGAGGGAGATGGAGAATTGCCTCAACCTTCAAAGGATCTACCCTGATCCCTTGACGTCAAACAATAAATCCTATAAATTGGCCAGATTCTACACAAAAAACAAATTTGTGGGGATTCAAGCGTATATGGTAAAGCCGGCAACGAAGGAAAATGATGTGGAGGTGTGTTGGATTGTCTACACAGTGCATGGAATGAGCTGGTAAGTCATCGAGATATGGCTACACAATGTGCTTTATATCATGAAAGGCATAAGACATAGCACGTTGAAAAGTTACGTCGGCATTCTTTAAACTGAATGGAAGTTTCTGGTAGGCGAAAGTGCCCCAAGGACAAATAAAATCGGTCTTGTGTTGGTCTGCGGGTATGATATTGATTTGATTATATCCGAAGAAACAATCCATCAGAGAGAAGATTTCACTTCTAGCACAATCGTCGATGATCTGGTCAATGAAGGGGGTAGGAAAGTTGTCTTTAGGACAAGCTTTATTAATGTCTTTATAATCAATGCACATGCGGATCGTACCTTGTTTCTTGTTAACCGAAACAAGATTGGAAAACCATTCAGTTAGAGCCACAGAGTAAATAAAGCCAACTTTGAGAAGTTTCTCAACTTCAAGCTTGATAGCGGTTTCTTTATGTGGGTGGACTGAACGAAGTCATTGCCGGACAGGTTTAGCGCCCGGGTATGTATTAATCTCATGTACAATAATGTCAAGGTTAATACCTGACATTTCTTCATAGCTCCATGCGAAGACGTCACGAAATTCTTGGAAAAGAGACTTGTAGGTGACAACTTTGTCATGGGAACACAAAGCTCCGATATGCACATTTTTGACAACTCCAGGTTTTATGGATATGTCGATGGGGATGGTGGATGAGATATTACTTAAGTTCCCTTCGTAGAACATATCGTGTGTAGACTTTGGAACAGTAGAAATGATGACAACGGTCGACGGGGTCGAGATCCGTTGGTAACTCTCAATGGTGTGTTGTTCCAGGAAGAGGATGGAACGATGATGTCCATCATCCCAAGGGGTATCTTCCATGGACATAACAAACATAATCATCTCTTCCATAGGAAAACTGACGCGAAATGGATCCAGAGATAAATCACCAAGAGAAGGGGTAAAAGGGGTTTTCGATTGAATGGCTTGATAAGTAGATTCGACCGGACTCAAAGACATTTGGTTGCCATAACAAAGATGATCGTTGGGGTTGGGTACTATCCACGAGTCGTAAGACAGAAGGGTTTCCCTAACAGAGTTGGAAATCATATTGATCGAGGCGACGAATGGATGTGGAACATCAAGTGGTGGAATGGGAAAAGTACCCATCAAAGAGGAATCTTTAAGAAGACCGACACTGGCATTCTCATATCCAGGGGGTGTTTTTGCAATGAAAGGTGCGTTGTCGGTACATGCATCAGAGTGAAAGAAGGCTAATTGGTCTACCGTAATTACTTTTCCTTGATGTGGGAAACGTACAACACAGAAAAGAGTGGACACAACTGCACACATGGAATTGATCCAGCTACGACCAAGTAGAAGTTTGTAATCGAGAGGAGTGTCAAAGACCTCCACTTCAATGTTGACCGTTTTGCCTTCTAACATAATAGGCAATGAAGGGAGGACTGCGAAGGTTTAAAACCAGAGTCATTGAAGGCTTTGAGCGTGTTGTGGGATTCAGTTAAAGGAGGAGAATCGATGGTTTTCCAGTGGGTAATAGACATGACACATGTCGAGGCACCCTCATCAATAATTTTTCTACAAATGTTCTTGTCGGAGACAATAACTTGTATTTGGAATGCGAGTTGAGGGGGTAACCTTGGAATGTGATCTTCTAAGTAAAAAATTATTAAATTTGTATCGGTAGGGTCGATTCCACCAATAGATTTCAATAGTGCCTTCCGTTGTATAGGAAAACTCTGAAGGACTTCGAGGACTGACATCGTGGATGGTGCTTGGGCCAGATATTCGACAACACTGTAGTTCTAGGTAGCACGTGTGTGAGGATTGAAAGCAAATTTTTGAACAACACCCTTTGGGGGAGAGCAAAGAACTATATCTAGGCTCGGTCATTCAAGATGAAGAGGACCGTTGGTAGGTGGAGTCATGGGAGATGGTTGGACCAACGAAGGAGGTATTTCATCAACCTTCTCTTCGGAGGAAGAATAATCTTTGGCTCGAGTGGTAAGTGTGATGTCATTCTTCTTTGAATCACTTGTACACTTTAAGACATAGGATGTAGTGGAGGGGGAAGGTTGGTCATGAATAACCAATTGGGCCTGTTGTTGAGAAGGGAAGGGTTGTGACAACACGACCGGAGTAGGCGGTTTCAGGGTCCCTTGAAGGAACTTAGTAACCTCGGCTCGTCTTGGACAATCCTTAGTGTAGTGATCATCACCACAGATAAGACAAGGGTATCGGGCTTTGCGCTTATCCTTATCGTCAACAGGTTGTGTTTTGATCTTCTCATATTGTGGATTATTTTTATCCTCCTTGTTCTTACCCTTCCCTTTTTTGGATTTATTTTTTCCAGTGGGGGTAGATTGAACAGAGTTCACCTCAGAAGTCTTTCTGGTGGGAGGGGTAGGAGACGAAGCATTTTGAACATTAGAAGCAATCTATTTGGGGTTGTTTCTAGAGGCTTAGATGAAATGGGGTTGGGCATGGAAGGTGCCAATCACACCATCAGCTGCATGAGAAGCAACAGGAGTAGTTGAAGTAGCGAAAGTAGAAGGACGAGGTGCGTCAGGGAGTAACTCGTAAAGAGTACCCATTTGTGAGTAAACAAGGTCGAGGTATTGAGCATGACTGATCGCTTGTTCCTCTATGACAACTCCACCCATGGCGATGTCACGAGAGATGTCATTCATGAATGATTTTGTGAACCACTCTGCTAGCAACTGATTAGGAAGTTTGAGTTTGATGAGACGTCATCTCCATCGCCACTCATCAATGTGATCAGAGATATGAGTGGCTTTGGTTTGTTTAAAAGAACTCAAAATTTTGGTTCATGTTTCGTAGTGGATCGATAACTGGTAGTGGGTGAGGAAATCCATAGAGAGGGTGTTGAAGTCGGTGAAGAAGCCTCATGGTAATTCTATATACCACTTTGCGACGGAACCTGTGAGAGTACACTGAAAAAGGCATAAAAAAATAGTCATCCATCAAAGAGTTGGATGAACACCAAAGGTGAAAATTCATTACATGATTGTTCGGGTCCTCTCCTAGTTTACCATCGAATTTAGGGATGTCGGATGGTAGTTTGGCTGGTATCGCGGGCCATTGAGGAGAGTGACAGATCATATCATTTAAAATTCTTGACAGATCAGGGAGGTCCAGGGTGGCTAAGAAGGGTAATTGTCTATTCACATGTCGGTATTGGTGACTTTGGGGAGGGAGTCCCATTGGTAGACCAGTAGGACCATAGGCAATTGGCATATAATGCGAAGATCCGGGCAGATTCGGTTGTTGGTCTGGAGGTAGATAATTTATAGGGTTGTATTGGTGAGGGATGTTCCCTTGAACAGGGGTGTGGGGTTGAGCATTCGAACCCCAAATAGGATTGGAATGACTTGGATATGATTGGCCTATACTAGGGGGTAGGAAAGAGCTAACTTGAGGTTGTTTCCCCCCAGTCGAGTGAGGATTATTTTGGATAAGATAGTTCCAATACTGGGCCAAGGATGGAGGTATGTTTTGTCCATAGGGTGGGGTAGCTGGGGGTTTCCCTCCAATTGGGGGTTGCATCCCAATTGGGATTTGTTTTGAAAAAGGGGATTAGGTTTGGCCTCCTTAGTGAAATTGTCCACCGACAAGAATCTGGTAATTAGGTGTGAAAGACGGGATGGTGCCACTAGGGTCGGTGCCTCCAATAGAGGATGGAAGAGGTCCTATGAAAGGGGGTCGATGAAGTGTCAGAATGAAACTAGGAATGAGATGGTGCCCAGAAGGAGTGGAAATGCTAGGAGTCCCGGATGGGATTTGTGTAGGAGTGGGAATAGAAGCATTCAATGCATGATATCTGAGGGGAAGTGTTGGGGTGAATCTAGGTGAAAGCGGCATGCCAATGGGAGCTTGGCTAGACACCGTAATCCCAGTGTGAGGATGCATAGTATCTGGGACCATTGTGTAATGGTCTGTTTGTAGGGGATAGTCAAGATGTGGTCGGCTGGCAGAGTGTCTGAACCAGGAAAATAATAGGTAGTAGTAAAAGGTATTGCATCTAGATCGGATGCTTCAGGTAGCTCAGGTGTGACAGTGATATCAACACCTGCTCTTGAGCCAAAGAGATCCTGTCTAAAAATGACAGTAGTCCAAAAAGGATCTTGACCCTTAGGTCCTGTGAAAGGTCCGGTTGGTAATCTAGAAGACTCAACAACTATTTCTCGATAAGAATTCACTCGAACAATACATCTGACAGAGTCGAAAGGAAGTTGGAAGTCCTCTCGAGAATTGGTAATTCAGAACCATTCTAAAGAGTTAGTTCTTTCCACTTGTGGAATGGAAACATCTTGGACTTCACTCTATTGAGGAGAGCCCTTCGGTGAGTTGGTAGGAAAGGGTTGAGAACCTTCTAGATCTTCTGGAGGTAGGCCTTGCATTCTACATGAACGACGTGGAGGGTCAATTGTGATCAAGTTAAAATATTATGAAATAAATTCTATGGCCAACTTGGGTAAACAAACAACATTCGCTAGTAAAATCTAGGAAGAAAAACCAAGCAAACAAGACCTTCCAATTCTAAAGTCACTAGTTGGTGATGAAATCCAACGTCACAACGACAAGACAAGAAGGGCTTGAGCTAGGGTGGAAAAGTTACGTTGACGACCTGCTTAACAGACTTACACCCTGGTGCAAGCTCCCACACATAATCGTGGGTATACCCTCCAAGGAGCCCGAGTGAGTCTGGCCAACGTCGATTTTAGGTACCGTGAAGACTTACCCCTTCATAGTCACCTTGTGTAAGACCCTAAGAAGATAGGCTACTAAGGTTACCACAAACAACAATGATGCCTGGGGAAACAATCGACAGTCCGATCCACACGCAAGGGCAGGGTATCTAGCCCAAAATCAACTTGAGAGGCTTCCACTCATCATTGTGGGTATATCTTCAAGTGACCCCCATAATACGTGCAATCTCTACACCAATATCAACAAAGAAGAGTGAGTAACTCTGTCAATCTCAATGCGACCTCAAGTTTGACCCTTGTGTGAGAAGGGATTCCCAGGACAAAATGCTGCAAATGTAATTTGACACTCTTTATCACAAGATACTATTGTGTGTTTTGTGATTTGGAGAGTATGTCTCACTACCTATTCCAAAGCTCTATCCTAGCTAATGTTGGTGCAAAAGAGCCCTAGAAAAGTTGCTAGTTGAATTTTAAAGTTGCGCAATATTATTAAAGGTTGTTGTTACGCAAAAAGGAAATGGAAATGAAACCAATGTTGTGTAAGACTTTGACCCAACAATGTGTAAATAGGGATGAATGATACAAATTTTCGTTCGATGAATTCTATCTATAGGAGGGAAAGAGGAGTTTTCTGAAACAATCCAAACTATGATGTACGATCTTCCTTGAAATGTAATATCAAACAATCATGAACAATGCAAATTCCCTATTCGTTCTCTTTCAATATTTGAATGCCAATATTTTTCAAATAAATGATTTCTTAAAAAAGAAAAGAGAAAAAAAAATATTTAATTTTTTATTAGAAACCAAGCAATAGGGATGGAACTAAGAAAAAGTAAGCAACCAATGAAAATGAAATACTCAACAAACACCCAAATCCATATTTCAATGAAGATAAAAATAACAAACTGACAAGACCAGTCTCTTCAAATGCACATGGACAACAATTTTCCAAGTAGTAAGCAATCGAAAAGAACAATTAATCCCAACTTTTAATCCAATCAAAGGCTCTCAACCAAATAAGCACTCGGATTTTAGAATCGGAGATTATACCCTTGTTAAGAAAAGGTCAATACGTAAAAATTGAGAAAAAATGATCAAGAAGAGTTTTCAATTTTCGAAAACTAATCATTCCTAAGATTTGAAGTCAAGAAACAGTCAATCACTAGCAAAATAAGTTCTTCCCAGATAAACAAACAAATCTGGGCATAGGAAGACACAAAAATACCTAAACCAAAGTTTTTATAGGTGAGTTTGCAGTCTGGTAGTGGGGTACAATGCGAGAATTAGGGATTCTTACAGCCTAGACATAGGCAGGGTGCGAGAAGGTCACACTAAACTGAACACTAGAGTGTGAACTTCAGTGATTCTTGCAGGCCACAGAAAGGTACAGTGTGAGAAGGTTTGTAATCAAGCAAAATTTGGAAAAAGGACAAAACTTTTGAGTGAACTTCTAGGTCTAGAGAGTCTATAAGGGTATCCTTCAGACTCAGAGACTGGTTGGCAATGAAAAAATAAGACCAAGAGAAAATGGACAACGAAAAACCACAAAAATGAGTTGTATCCCCAGTGGAGTCGCCAATTTTGTTATTGGATAAATCGATAGATGCAGACACTAACATATTTCCCTAGATCCACCTGGATCTAGAACAAAACAGGACAAGACATGACTCTTTCTCTAAGTTGCAGTCATTGAATCTACTACCAAGAAAGAATGAGTGACATACCTTTATATCGCTTCCTTAGGTCTATGTTGTTCCTACTTCACTCTAGTGCTCTTGTGAGATCAGGTCCAAGACAACACAAACCAACCAAAGTGAAGATAGCAAAGTATATTCAATTTCAACCAATGCATATGATCAAGGAGTTATGCAATAAAATAAGAGTGATTTTATGGGAAAGGGACATGTCGCTGTATTATATTAGATGAAAGTAGAAGATACAACCAGATTGCCTTGATGTCATAAGCTTCCTTTTAGTGGTCATTGGTTCCAACACACATACTTTCTCTACACTTGCATGAAGAAGATCCAGTACAACTTGATAGACAAATAGAGTCTTCAAGCTTCAATCCAAACAGGGTTCTTCACACAATTCTTTCATCAATTCTCCAATCAACCTTGCTTAACCTCTTCCTTGAGAAACCTTTCATTATATAGGAGAAGGAGAGATGGTTAAAGGGATGAGTATGATCCCAATAAATCTGAGAAGTTAGTAGGATGCCAACCATGCGAATTCCACCTCATTTTCTAGAAAATTCCCTTCTAGAACCTTCTTAACCTCTTCTCTTTTCCAAGATTTGAAACAGGTTTGCACCCTACCTATAGAGCATACTGTGAATAGTTCGCACTCCAATTATAGGGTTGCCTACGAGAATGAAGGATTTTTGCACCCTATAACATAGGTAGCCTGCGAACTCATCTTAAAAATATGCTTTTTAAAAGAAGACAACAGTCACTTTTCTCAGGAAAAAGGTCTTCATGAGAGCCTGGACACATAACTTGTAGATACATCAATAGAGTGACCAAAATAATGTGTAACAACGACATCACTATGTACGACATATCTAGACCAATAGGTCAAAGAGGATTTCAATTCCATGGGATTCTTACATGGACAATTCATGATGCACCGGGACTAACACATTTTTGTGGTATGTAACACATTATTGCACTTAAATAAGTTAGTTGTTGATGATATTATAATGTTTGTTTTTTAAATATTTTCTTGTTATATAACTAATGCTGCCATTGATGTGTATCTTCTAAACAAAGGGTAAATTTCCATGTCCAGTTTGTGGTCCTAGGATGAGATCTCGTTGTTCAAGAAGTTTAGGAAATGAGGTGTTTGATGAATATAGGCACTTTCTCCCTATGAACCATAGGTATTGAAATACCGATAAACATATTTTCAATGGTAAAGAGGAGAGTGGGATAAAACCACGAAGAATGACACCACACCTATGGAAGTTAGAATATAACAGATAAAATCGTCAATGTAAGTCAATCTTCATCATCGTATGCAAGATATTACATTTTTTAATTGTGTTGAATTCTCATGTCTACTGTGTATAATCTAACAAATGTTGTGTTAATTTCATTTATGTAACATGTAGTTGGTCGTCAAGGCATTGATCTACTTCCACAAGGAATGAAATGTTTCCCAAAACAATTCAGTAGGTTGCCCTACTATGACCAACTATAAATAACTCATTTGTTCAACACAATGCATATTGGAAAGAATGTAACATAAATGTTGTGGAGAATCTTAGATGGAAGGCATGACAAAGAAAAAATTTCTAAAATTTGTAGTGACATTCAAGAAGCCAATCATGCAATGCTAAATATTATTGGTTTAAATAGGACTAATGGAGTCGATCGAAATAGCCTCCCATGGTTATTTAAAGAAGATGAAAGCAATGTTGTAAAAGAGCTCATTTGAAAAATTAGATTTCCAATAGGATTTGCTTCAAACATCAAGAATATATTAACAAAGAAAGGTGAATTTGGTGGGTTAATAACTCATGAATGACATAGCTTCATCAAGGTAATTTCTTTCATATATTTGTTATGTATTGGTAAGAATCGATGTAATATATTTAAATTTTGTAAATATATTGTTAATATGAAATCAGAAATTTATTAATGTGCCAATGTTTTGTTACAGTATGTGCTACCTCTATCTTTTCCCGATAGCTTTGACAACAACGTAAAACAAGTTATATATGACCTTGGAAAATACATGAGGTAAATAACGATAGATGAATTACATATTATTATTTATATGTAATAAAAATGTTGTAGAAGTTGTTGATGACATGTGTTTTACTTGTAATATTCATGTATACAATATTGTCTTTGTTGAA
>JASDQU010101833.1:79908-99239 GCA_032191745.1 Picea mariana
ATCACTTTTTTTATTTTAATTAGTCTCTTTTTTAGCTTTTCTAATAAAAAATATTTTTTTATTACTTAAACTTTTAAAAAGTATGGTTTAAAAGTGTAATTTTGATTGATGGCATATATATATATCCCTTTTTTTATTTTAATTAGTCTCTTTTTTTTTTAGCTTTTCTAATAAAAAATATTTTTTTATTACTTAAACTTTTAAAAAGTATGGTTTTATAACCTCATTTTTTTTAATATTTTTTTATTATCCAAGTTGTTTAAAAGTATTTTTTTAATATAATAATTTATTCCTTTTTATTTTATAAATATTTTTTTACTTTATAATTTTTATAATTAAGGGGGAGATCTCTCCCGCTTTTAGGGGAGTTCTCTCTCGCTTTTTCATCGTCTGTCCACAGCAAATAAACAAGTGCCACATATGTTTGCAAGTCTGTCCACGGCAAGTAAACAAGTGTCACGTATGTTTTAAACAAGTGTCACGTATGTTTTCCACGTATGTTTACAAATAACGTAGAGGTGATGGTATTTTTTTGGAAATTAGGTTTACAAATAACGTAGAGGTGATGATATGGTAAACATAACGTATGTTTACCATTTCCCGGTGCAGGCATAGGCCGAGCTCCAGTTTTTGGCGAGAATGTCGTGGAAGAAAAGCTACTCTCATGGGCAGAAAGCATAAATGCCTTGTTTCGTCTGCCAGAGCCTGTGGAATTAACTCTGAGAACCTAATGTCACACTTCTATAAAACAAATCATTGAAATTGCTCACCGTTTGTATTAGATATACAATGATATAGCATGGGTCATATGGCATGAATTCGACGCGTATGGATTAAAAAGGACAAGTTGCTCTGCGTGGTATAATTGTGTCGACACGTATGGACCAAAGGACAAGATGCTCTGCATGGTATGATGGCATTGGGCATATAGAATGGACTCTAATTCGACATGTATTCATTGAAAAGGACATGATACTTTTGGCAATAAGAAAGCTATTTTCATTCTTGTTCCCCAATCTAACAAGGGCGGATTGCTTGGTGAATCTGTAGAAACAATTCATGAAACAGAAACTGAATGTTCAAATTGCAATGTGCTGAGCACTCTTGTTGTTCATTATCAGAGTTTCAATCCTTCTTACACGGTTCACCAAACTAAACTATGAAGGGGCTAAATAATGTCATGATTGAACAAAAGATGAAATTCTTCAATGAGATTAGCTTGAACAAAAATGATATAACATGCATTAAGATGAAAATGTTTTTATGAGGTTCTTTTCTTTTACATGAAGCGCATTGACTAAAAAAGTGATCATCTGTTTTTTTATTATTAGTGTAACTAATTTCTATATTTAACAGAATCTATGTTTGGCATCCATCCATATTGACTGCAACTTTCTAAGGATTTACTAATTTTTGTCTGTTTGGAAATGCATCATTTTTCATTGTAAATCAATACATTGTATACTGAGAAGTGAGAACATTACACAAGGAGCCAAAGGGGTTTCACACAAGATCCCCCTTCCTCTCGCAGGGACTAGATGAAGTGTGCCCATAAGTGCGGTATCATGTCATAGAATGTGTGAAGTGCCTAGGGGAACGGAAGGCGTGCTCTTATATGCAAAACCATATATGTTATCAAACACAATATTCTATTTTTATAGGATGTTAAAAGTATTGATTTCTGGCTTAGATGGTTATTGCATACTTGTTAGAAACGGGAATATTGATACACTACCCATGAAAGGACAAGGATCAATCGTCTGTGTATACTCCAAATGATCTTGATAGCTGAATACAGTGGTGGGATTGGATGTCTTGATCCTTATCAATGGCCTAACAGAGTATTGGTGAAGTCTTTAACATGGTGGAGTAAGATGGTGATTGAATTGGTGGTCATGCTAGCACTCTCGGGCCAGAAAAAAAGGCAGACTTGAACACACTGTAAATCTATTACAGGTATTTCACTATTAGGCAAAACTTGTTATTGGTCAATGGTACTTGTAACACCCTGTTTCCCCCAGCTTGTAAATATCACTGGACTGGCCAAGAACTATGGCAAACTCATAAATGTGAATATGTGATGTAAATGGACCTTGAGGAAAAGGTCAATGAATGTGAATAACATTTTGAATTTATTGCAGGACTGCTGAGAGGGGATATGCAGAAAAGAGACCATGATGGCGGTGGAAGGCACCTGAAAAGGTGGCGTTAACTTCCACCAAGAATTAATACTGTATTTGGACTCCATCGGCTCGGAGAACCAAAAGCGGCTCGCTGGCCCTGAATTTAGTGTCTCGCGGGCTGGTAGGCGGATGGCTTAATGAGGGATGGGATGGTGAACCGCCCATCCGTAGAGCCGTCAGGCCTGATCAGCGCGAGGGTAATCGTGCCACACGCAACCTCGCAAGAGGATAAGGCATATGGTAGAAGCGATTGGGGGCAGACGCGAGGGGAACTCTAGCATTACGCAGAGTGAGTGATAGCAGAGAGGGAGGATTGCAACCTTCACTCCTGGTCATTGGCAGACAGAGAGACGCAGTCTCACAACATCGTGGTCTCAGCTCGGGGGTGGCTAGTGGTAAATCCGCTGGGAGTCGCTACGCCTATGGTTGGGTGGAAACGAGCACCCCTCTCAGCAGTCGCACCCACTTCTGATGTTATTTCTGATAAGTGTTTTTCATATTGCATCTTGAAATTCATATGCTGACATATATGCTCATAAACTATGAAATTGTGAACGATTACAGTATAAGAATGTATGTGCAGTGGTTTGATAAGAAATGTTAGATATATGCTTATAACAGAAAGACCACGCATGGCTTATGTTGATAAATCAATTTAATTATGCATGAGTTGAACCAAGTTAGACTCCCAGTCCATCCTCGGGAGTTTGTTTCCCTTTGTCTATCTCCCGGGATGCCCCGGTATAGATCTCTTCACAGAGATTCCCTTCTTGGAAAGGTTTACCAAAATCCTAGAAAAGGGACTTGAATGGGCAAGTCTTAATAACCCTATACGAGGGGGAATGACCCTCTTAAAATTCTGAGGTAGCAGCGTAGGGATAAGCAACGAATCGACAGATGAGATTCCGTCGGAAGACCAGGGTCATTCACAACCGTTAGATTGACGAAAGAAACAAGGGCGTTACATACCTTGCCCCTTTTCCCTCTATCTTCGTGAATAGCGAGGAAATCGGGATCGTAGACCCCCAAGGTCCATGAGAACATTTGGACCGTTGATCTTTCCACATCCACGAAGTAGTGGAAGAAGTGCACAGAAGGAAGAAATCGTGAGCCGTTGGATCTCATTCAGAAATCCCGTCAGCCGTCAGATCGAACAGGAGGTGCACGGGGTTTAACCCTTCTCACGCCAGGCAGAAGTCCCGACAGGCATCGGGATATTGGCGTTCGTGAAATCGGGAGTCACAATGACAAGAAATCAGGAATTTCTATAGGAAAAGTCCCGGGAGCGATCTGGACCGTCCGTTAGTGGAGACACGTGGCGGAGATCGAGACGTCGGGAGTCGGGATATCGACATTCCCTTGGACAGGAGATCGGGTAAGTCCACCTTGAAAACCTCGACAAAAATCCGGGTTGTCCATCTGAGAGAGGACGCGTGTCACGCGATCGTCCATTCCGGAGATCCGGGCACTAGACGTCGGGATATCGGCGCTCGGGAAATCGGAGTTCTCAAGGTCGTGAAAGTCGGGACATTTTAAGTCTCGAAATCCCGAGAGTTAACCAAGACTGTCCATCAGAGGAGGACGCGCGGCAGCAATCGGAGCCATCGGAGAAAGTCCCAACAGGAAGTCGTCTATCGGCATTTCGATCATCGGGATATCGGGGATTCCGAGGACAAAATGTTTAGGCATTTCAACATTCCGATGTTCGAAACCCCGACAGGAGACAAGGCTGCGGTCTTGTGAAATAGTAGTCACGTGGGCCAAAGGTCTAGCTCGGAGGGCTAACGGAAGTTGGAGCGTATCGGGATTCGGAGGATCGGGAATCCCGTGGGCCAATGCATTGCGGCATTTAAAAGCTCGAAACCCCGACGAGAGGTAATACTGCGGTCACGGGGATAACGGTCGTATGGGCCATGAGCCTAGCCAGGAGAGCTAGTGCATAAAGAGCACGTCGGGATTCGAGGGATCGTGAATCCTGAGGACGAGTGTATTTCAACATTGAAAAGTCTGAAAACCTGATGAGGAGGTATGGCTGCGGTCATATAGAGGGAAGGTCATGTGGACCACGAGCTTATCCTGGAGGGCTAACGGGAGTTGGAGCATACCGGGATTTTGCAGTCCAAAACCCTAAAAGAAGGATAAGGCTGCGGTCTTATGAATTAACGGTCACATGGACCAGAGCATAGCCAGGAGGGCTAACGCGTAAAGGGCGCATATCGGTGAAATTGCTCATCGGAGATCGGGAGTTTGAGAGGACAGGAACTTTTGTCATCAGGGATCACGAAACCCCGAAACCCGAAACTATCATCGGGGAAATGTCACAGGCGCGTGAAGAAGAGGCCGTGACAGGGAAATAAAGACCTGTGGATCGGGATTGGCATTTCGCTGCTGCAAGCTTCAGGGATTTCTCATTGTTGAGAAATCAACGAAAAAGTTTGTTTTTAGGTAGTGGGTGTGTTACAGTACTCCTGGTGCAATTAGAGAGTTGTCTATCCAGAGTTCAAGCACAATTGCATAGATTCTATGTGAACTTGCAGAAGGCCACCTTTACTAGAAATTCTCAATGGGTTCTTGTTTATTGAAGTAAATATTATTTAGAAAATTATGAAGATACAGGCCATAGCCAATTTTTCTCACCCTCCAGAGTGTTCATGATGGACAGTGAAGAGATTCACTAACCTTTAGACCTTGTTTGAGGGTGGACAGACTACAGACCATGAAAGTCCCCTCAGAATGCCCAGATATAGCATATATCATTTCTCATCCATTACTAAATTCATCTTCAACAAGACTAAAGGTCCATAAATAATGAATTAAGAAGATATGAGGGTCTGTATAAGGTTGTTTTCTGGATATATAATTACTTTTCCATTCTGAAGAAGGTATACTGGCAATGAATGAAGTCTTTAATGAGACTTTCCTCTCGTATTGTAATATTTTCCTTAAAAGTCATAGAAGCAGAGTCTGGAGTAAGGAAAAAACAACAGATAGGAAAAGGTATGCATTGATAAGAGGTGTAGGTATTTATTGTTTTTGCAGGTCTGCCACACGCTAGTGAGACCATGGGTACCTAATAAGCAAGCACAAGGTTATGTTTAAAGTTTAAACCCTGACCTTCCATATAACTTTAAAAGAATGAAAGGAGCAATTGTTTTCCTAATCCATTGTCATAAACTATACATTGAAAGATAACTTGATTTAGACATAAAAACATAATTAATTAGCATCTAATCCATCAAATGTAGAATGCATTAATATTTTATTAGTTCGATATTATTAATTTGAATTTCTTTTTTTCCAAAGGGAAGTTATTTTCTCTTTGCATGAATTTGGTAATATGAATATAATTTTGTTTCTTGATTTCAAAATGGATATTAAATGAAATTTATGTCTCATTATTTTTTAAATAAAGATATTCAATATTCAAATTTCAACCTTCATTTTGATAAACTGTAATGCACATTTAAAAGTATATCCATTACTTTGTAGTATTTATATTCAAGTTCAACAAGCTTGCAATGAATCAATCTATGAGGCAATTCATGTTTCCAAAAGAAATAAAAGATAAGTTGGTGGGGTAGTATCCATGCATGCCATATGCACTTCTCTTCAATTGTAAAATTTATACATAATAAACATAGGCAAGAACATAATCAATGATTTTGCCTCTAGCCTTGATAAATTAAATTATTGTTTGAGAAAAAATGTACATAAATGAAGGTTTGCATTCAAGCATATCTCTAACGTCGATAAATTAAATTATTGTTTCATAAACAATGTACGTGAATGAAGATCCACATTCAAACATGTATGTGTTTCGTGCTCATCTCTTAATGTGTGGGGGTAAACAAAAAATTTAAATAATGTAATCTAGGCCACGCGCGACTTGTTTGAAATGGTATTTATGCCTAGGTCATGGAACATATATACCTTAGGAAGGATAGTCATCAAAGCTAATGTGTCACCAATGATGGGAAATTATTGGCATGATGATCCTTTCGTGGGAAATGGACTGTTGTTGGTTTCAAGTTTTTAATTTTGTTGTACTAACAACCCACAAAATTGTCCCACATCATAAAAATGACCCTTTATTCCCTCATTTTCCAACAATCTCTGGAAGTTCTCTTTATATATTACCACTACACTATTCTTGCCACATGTCTTATTTATATTAGGCATCAAACGTGTGACACGCTGTGTCCAGATCTGAGTAGGAGTAGGAAGAAGGAAGCCACGTCGTTATGCAGGTCGATCTCTGGAAGCAAAATTACCAGTATCCCCCAAGTCCTTTCAGAAGCATACCTCGAAGGGTTACACTGCAATTATGGACTTCGTTGGGCTTAGGTGCCAGGTTTGAGAAATCATTGTTCCATTATAACCATCAAGGATTTGCACCGAACCTTATCCCTTTGAAACTCATGTGATACGGCTAGGGAAGACCACACAAGAATGGAATATTCATGGACACTTAAATAATCAGTATAGTTTAAACCTCATATTGTTGGCACAGGACCTTGCCCGATTGCTTCAAGACTAGCCTATTAAAGACAACGAGGACCTTACTTTCGAAGAATCTACCTTGAGCAACCCCTATTGTTGTTAACCTCGAACTGAGTAGATCATTATTTGGTATCTACCCTGATTTTTGTTGATGTTGAATTGATTTGACGAGGTATCTCACAACCTCGTCCATTACATCCTCCCACCATTTTTCCATTGATACTTATCCCTTTAAAGGCTCATCTTAATTAATTATTCATGGATCTTATTCAACGCATCCTCTATTAATTATTCATGGACCATTAAAAAAAATGCAATTATCTTTGAGCAACATAACCACCTCAATCTTGGTCATAACCACCCCAATCAGTTCGGTGTTCCCTTCCCCTGCTTCGGGGGTATGCTAGTCTAAGTTTTAATTCACTCATATAATATGGGCCCAACTCCTTTTATTATATTTCCTTGATATAATTTATGCCAAGTTATCTTTGCCTTATCGAATTATGAAAGGTTGTGAATGTTTTGACCGAAGGTTAAACAAAACATACGGTTAATTTTGTTAACTTTATTGAAGGTCACGACTATACAAACGCGGCAATATGGAGATGATTGTACAGACGGGTATGGATTGATAGTAATTATTGTATTCAATTTTGAATTGTACGGATCGCAAATTGCTTTGATGCTATTTACCCATGAATGTACGAATGTACGGATTGACCTGAAATTGCACGACGGAACTGGTTGTACAACAGATGTAGCATAGATATCATACAACCTTCAATTAATTTACTTATTTGTACGACTATTGTGATTTTTTTTCTGCAATTAATGTGCCACTAGGACAGTTCGGATAGTACGGATGGATAACATTTTTGTTATAGTTGTATTGTCAAAACAATTACTTTGAAGATCATAAGGATTAGACGGGTATTGAATGCAGATTATACGGAAGCAATTTTTTTGTTTTGTACGGGACGACTGGTGTTCTGATGTCCACAACTTGTAAAAAAAATAAAATCTTCAAATTTTCGTGGGATATTTTTCCTTAATTTCTTTTGCACCACAGTGTTGTTGTTGTTTTTTTTGTTTTTTTTTTTAATGACTCTGGGATTTCTTCCAATTTTATGGCAGTTGATTTATTCTTCACTTCAAATGGCCAAAGGCCAGGTTTTGGTCAAGGACCAAAATTCTAAGAAATTGAAAATTTGAGTGGCCAAAGGCCTGCAGAGATGTTGCCAAGCACAACAAATATTGACCAAAGGTCTAGTGGCCAAAGGCCAAGATCAGAAACGATGCTCCGGTAGCACTATGGTGAACCAACCCGGTTCACTATGTAAATATCCAAAATATTTGGAACACAATGTAGAAATCGATATAGGATAATAAATTATATATCGAATAATAAAATGTATAAGAATGAATGAGATAATATGAGATATGAGGGTTGTATATATACCCATGCAAGGGTGCCCTTTCATAAGAGACATGACCTTTCATCAAGAAGGTATCTCTTCATAACATAATTAGTTAATTGAGTATCAATTATTATTATTTAATCATTTATCTATTTATACGTATATTTGTGTTCATAACATAATAGTATTCTCCTACAGCCACTACAACACCTTCTATTTCAAGTCCTGGAGAGGTAAATGATCGTTGGGCGCAGGCCTATTTTGAGGAAAGACCTAATTTTGGAAGGAAAGGCCTAATTTTGGAGAAGAACATCTCGTAGGAAAAGTAGCACATGTGAGGAAAAGCAGGATGCAAGGCGAGAAGGCAGGAAAACCTAACCATGATAGGGTTAGGGTTTTGGTAAATATTGTAACAGCTATAAGCCTATAAAATAATATAAATAAGAACCTAGGAGGTCTAGGTTATTGTTGTTGAAGAGTTCAGTAATTGTGCTAGTTTTTGGTGGTTCACATGATTGTAGTTAAGCTATTGTTATAAAAGTTGTCGAGTCGTAGAAGAGTCAAGTAGGCCATTTTTTTAGGGTTAGATCACATGCTGAGGAGCCTGGTGTGATCTAGTCCGCCTCACAGAGGTTATTGAACCTTTTCATGATTGTATGATGGGAGATGTAGTGCACACAATGCCATATTTTGCAGAAAACTAAAGAAAAGAGCAGAGAAGCCAACTCTTTGTGGAAGTAGCCAAGGAGGGGTTGAACCACAGTAAACCATGTGTTATCTGTAATGTTTCTTGCATGTTTACTTTCTGTTAATGGTTATCTGATGAATGAATGGTTAAGTTGGATATATTAGAATGCATGCATGAGCTTAAAAGATGAATGAATCCTAGGAATAATAGAATGAATAATCATAGTGGTACATGAGGAAGATCAAATACAATCTCAGATCCCCATTCATTCCTAGACTGCAAGCACTTGAGCATTACAGTCACCCATAAATCTATCTCGGATGAGACTGTGCAATGCATTCTGTTTGATGTGTTGCCTTCTGGTTTACCAGGAGGGTCTATAGTTTTAGAGGGTTTTATTGGAAACTTGTTCAGAGTTGAACCTGGGTCAAACCAAGAGTAGAAGAGAGAGAAGTAAACCAACAAGTGGTTTATTTTCCGACTAGAACTACATAGGATTGAGTGGAAGGGATCCGTAGAAGAAGCATGCGGAGAAACATCTTGTCATTCCTTCCAACCATGTCTCTGCACGTTCACTGGCACGACCCCCGACGAACTCTGGAAGTTTTATCTTCTGCAGTTCTCTAGTGATGTCCTCAGGTGGAGACCCTCCCCCAGAATCCCTCGACGCTTCAGGATTACCCATTCCAGATGGTGGGGGCTCCACTTCGATCCCTGCTGGCTGACATCCCTTTAAAGTCTCATTTATGGCCTCCAAAGAGCGCAGAATGAGAGCTAATTCAGGCGATGGTGGTGGCAGCGTTGGCGGTCCTTGCAACGATGCCCCTTTGCCTCGATTTCCTCGAGTCCTAACCATCTTGTATAATTGAATCTGCATCAACCAAAAGTTTGTCAGGGAGAGTCTAAGGCAATTCACATTTGCGCAACTTATTCTTGAAAACATAGAGTTAGGCATAAGTTTTTTTTTACTTGTCTATAAACAGACATTACTCTCTATAGGGTAAGTGGCTAGGTCAGGGTTAAAGCATCTAAGCTCGATGTCTTTGCCTAAGAAGACTACTTAATCCCTTGCCTGGTAACTACGCTAGCATTGTACCACACTCACCAATTCCTCTAACTTACCTTCCTAGTTCACATGAAGCCCCCTCCCGCTTATCTTGGTCTAAGTCCTTAAACTTTTCGTTTAAAACTAATTAATATGATTTTTAACCTAATATATCATTAGCATTAATTACTCACTTAATTAATTAATCATTCTAATTTATTAGTCACTTCAATTAGTTTTAAATTTAAACATGAATTTAAAACATAAATTTAAATATAATTTAAACATAATTTTGAATATAAATAAATCTAAAACATTTTAAAATTTAAACTATTAATTAAAACATAGATTTAAAACATAATTTAGATATAATTTAAACATAAATTTAAATATAAAGAAATTTAAAACATAAATTTAAATATTAATTAAAACATAAACTATTAAAATTTAACGTGGGGCAGTGGGCCTCGCATGAGGCTCACATGCCCTTCTCCCCCATTCTCATCCCCCAAAACCCCCAACCCTACACACATCCTTCCACTCTGCAATGCGGTCGGGCCTCTCTCACTATGCAGTTGCGGCGGGGTTACGGTAATGGCTTGCGACTCCTCCCTTTATGCTCTCGACCAACAAGTCGTGGGCTGGAGTCCCATGAGCCTCTTTTTTTTGCGTTGGGCTTTGTATTGAGAAAATAATGCCCCTTACGGGCTTCTCCTTCGTGGCTTGGCGATTGGTCATCAGGCGTGTGTTATGTGTTTTAAGCAACTACCATTTCGCTTTCCAGCCAGTTTTACGTCGCTCTGCCAACATCAATGCACACTGCATGATTTGTGAAGTGGTTTTTTATAGGTATTGTGCTTGCTTTCCTACGTTTGAAAACAGATTCACTAAGATTTGTGTTCCTGCTTGTTCAGTGTTTTGGCTTGGTGTTGTATTGTAGTGCAACGCCTCTTGTGGGCTCCTCCCTTGGCTTGTATGATGTGTGGATTTGTGGTAGGTATGGCATGTGATAAATGCTTGAGTCCATAGCCTTTGGACTTGGATGCGTAGTGCACAAGACTTGTTCCCCTCCTCCTCGTTGGCTTGGCGCGGGATTTATGTTAGATATGACATGTGATAAATGCTTGAGTCGAGCTTTGGGCACTTGTGCTTGGCTTATGTTGGTTTATGTGTTGACTGCACTTGACATGTGAAATCAGAGTTTGTGTTGTTTGCGGACTTGGTATGCAATAGGTCGGACAACCTTTGGAATTGGACTAGATGCTTGAAAAATGAGAGATTGGGCCTGTGGGCGCAATATTTTATTTTATTTTCTAACGCATAGTGCAAATAAAAATCTTCTTGTGGGTTCTCCATTGTGACTGCTCGGTCTTGGGCGCTTGGCTTTGAACTTGGAGATTGGCCTCGGGTTCATAAATTTTATTTTTTTTAATTTGAAACAAGTGTTAAAATTCATTTAACACTTTCAATATGTATAATATTATATCATTTTCATTTTTTTCAATGTGCATATTGTTTATATGTGTGTGTGTGTGTGTGTGTGTGTGTGCTTGGCTTTCAGGTTAGGCAGAGCTGGAGCTGGAGCTTGGAGCTTGAGCTCAGATTTATATCTAATTAAAGAGTTTCAGGGCCCCTTTTCCTAGGGTTTTCAGGTTGCAGGTTTTTAGGACTGCTTTCAATATATATTTACCCTATACAGTTTATTTTGGGTTTCAATATAACTATTTTTAGGGGTTGTTTAAATTTCTGGGTTGGAACAGTTCCATTCCTGAACTTTCCTTCTTACATGCGGGTAGGTGCGTAGGCCCTTGGCTCCAGATTTTAAACAAGTGCTCTGATACCATGTGTAAAGCCCTTTATTAGGGCTTCAAAGTTAAATGGTAAATTTGTAATCTAAATTACTTTTCTTTTCTTGAAAGACTCATTATGAACAAGTTTATGTCATATTTTTGTTCGCATGACATCTAATTTCTATTTATGTTTGCATTCCAACAAATCTATCTAATTTATGTTGAAGTTCTAGCAAATTAATAAGTTAAAAATCAAATTCTCAAATTATACAGTCCAAAATAGTCACAAAACAGATTACACAACATATTACACATTTTCAATACATAGATACATATCATAACTTTCATTCAGAACAAAATTAATACTGGTAAAATACCTCTTGAAAAAGAATTTTGTCCCTTTCTTTCCTGTTGTTGCTAACTACTTGAACTGCCTGAAACTGCTTGAAACTGCCTGAAAACTGAATCTTTTCCTCCCAGCCAGCTAGGAACAGAGCCTCTCTGGCTCCCTAGCTCCAGGAATCCTTGCGGTTTCCTGCCCCCCCGAGCCCAAAATTCCCAGCAATAGGTGCCCCCAGTGACAGTCCTCCAACAAGCTCCTCAAGCAAGACCAGTAATACAATCCTCCAGCAAGCTCCTCAAGCAAAACCAGTGATACAGTCCTCCAATATGAAAATAATGCTCCCAAAAAAAAGTAGTCGTCTTCCCCAGTGTTTCCCCCCCTCTTATCCTCCTTTCCCCCCTTCCTTATTCACCGCCTTCTCCCTCCATTAAACCTCACCCACCTTATCCCCCCATTAAATCTCAACTACCTTATCCCCCCTTTCATAAATGGGTCCATCTACCGATACAAAATAATAATTAAAAATTTATAATATCTCCAAAATAAAATTTAATAATTCATTAAACTAATATTCATTAAACAAATATTTAATCATGATAATTAATTAATAATTAGGGTTGTTACATCTGATACCATGTGAAGGAAATCGATGTTTCTCTTCACAAGCCCTCATACCATGTGAAGAATATCATTTTTTCTTCTCACGAGCTCTGATACCATGAGAAGTTTGGGTGAAACCCTGAAACCTTTCACAGAGAACCTAGTTAGAGAAAATTCACACAAAGCTTGCAAAAAGAACTAGAGAGAGAGAGAAGCAAGAATGAGAGAAAGAATAGAATTGTATTAACACTAAATGAATAGTAGGATGAATAATACTCCCAATATATAACCCAATGGCTAAGCGAATGTGTCGTAGATAGCTTCATGGCTAAGTGAATGTGCTATAAATAGGATCTAGAGTGATTTGAAGTGCCATAGTAGTGATCAAGAGTGATATGAACACTCACTAGCAGAAACCAAAGTTATCTACCACCTAGTCTAATTCAACTATCAATGCAATCATCAGTTAACTAATTCACATGTGTGGAGGTGAGAGAAAAGCATGCATGCATGAGATATGCACCCTCCTGGCCTCATGCATGTGATATGTGCCCTCTTGGTGAAAAAACCGAGGTGAACTCCATGCATGAGTTGCCTCCACTAGTCTAACTGAAGCCTAACTAAGTCAAAATTGAAGAGGGAAAAGTGACCCTGTTTTTTAGGAAGCACCCTACTTTTTAGGAAAACCCTAAAAAATAGGAGACCCTCACAGTGACTAGCAAACTTCGGAAAAAGAATTAATATGTGAGTGTGTAATATCTCCAACACACTTCCACTAGGAAAATAGATTCATATCTCTTATGATCTAAGATCTGGTAATTTTGAAGAATGTGAATGTAAGTTTTAATCTTTATTATTATCATTGCTTACCCTACAAAACACTTGGCATAACCTTTCCTCATTTATTTGAATTTTTTGTTACGAAAAATATAGTTGGTGAAGTACAATAATCTACTAATTGTTCAATTTTGTCTTTGGACAATCTAGAAGCAAAGATATATTATTTTCTGCTTGTAATATTAGTATTTGATGATTGACATAGGCATTTCGAAGTTTGGTTGTAAATATTTTCTTATGCACTTGTAAAATATATTAGTTGCTACACTAATAATTTGCAATAATGTCTACTTGATCCATTGTTTGTAGGCCTTTATCACGAAGGAGTTTGGAAGATTTGTGTGGAGTTACCTAATGTCTATCCATACAAATCTCCAACTATATATTTAATCAATAAGATCCTTCATCCTAATGTTCATGAGATGTAAGTATGATTTCTTTCCAAATGGATGGCAAGTTGTAATCAAGTGACATTAGTGTTTACTATATTATTGTGTGGTAATTGGTCAAATAAACTATATTAGTGGGCTTCTCAAAATCTATATTTGTTTAAGAAATATTGATATCATTTATAAATTTGTCATTCATGTTTGGTTCAATTTGCTTGGATGTGATTAATCAAACTTGGAGTCCCATGTTTGGTAAGTGAATTTTCAATTTTTGACCATTTGACTTTTACTTGTTTGTTCTACAATATCTCTCAAGTTTTATTGTGTTCCGCCAACAACTTATTTTGCAAAATTTTATGAATTTCTAATATGTCAATATACTTACCTTTTGGTTATTTTCATTTCATATCTCGTAAATGTATTTAAAGCATTTTTTCCTCAACTTTTGTTGTATCCAAATCCAACCAATCATTTAAATGGAGAGGTTGCAACTTTAATAATGTGTGATAAGAAGGTCTACAAGCATAAAGTGAAAGGTAATATCTTTGTTGTGATTGTATATATGGTCCACTACATACCAATGTAAAATCCCAGATCATGATTCATGTTATCACCTGGAATCTGAAATGCATATGATGAGATTAAGCTTGTGCATTTATGATGATTTCATATTTGTTGCTCAAGGATTAGTAGTTATTTTGCTTGTCATTATTTTTTTCAAGATGATATCATATGTTGAGTAGTCATCTGCAATTGCCAAGATTGTTTATGACGACATAAGTAACAATATTTTTTAAGCTTGTATGTGGAGCTTTTCTCAAACATATTGCATTTGATCATTGCAGAATACCATGCAAGATATGCTAAGCTAGAGGTGGTAGTTAATTTCCAAAAGATTTTAGGACAGATGTATTACATAATAGTCTTTTTGGGGTTACGTTGGTAAGGACAAGAATTGGGGATAGATGGAATATGATGGGTAAAAACACTCAAGTATACAATTGTTTTGGGGACATAATGTACTATTTCATTTTGAAAAGAATTAATACAATTTACAAAGTTTGTTGTTCTATGAATCTACATTTTCAAATTTGACTAAATATATATTTGATGTTGTTATAATGTGATATTTTCCACGCAACCATCGAATCTTTAAGACATTTTGGATTTTCTGATTTCACTACTAGAGATAAATTTGATTGAAAATGTAATATTTTATTTAACACATTTTTTCATGAATTGTGTACTTAATTTATTATTCTCAATTAAAATATAATTTTTTAGAAACTTTTCATCATAAAAGAGTTGCATGAGTATATATCCTTCTAATTGAAATTAAGATTAACCTTTCAAATTTGAGCACTGCGACTCGCAACCTCCTACTAAAGCTCAAGGAGGATGTCAACAACCAACATCGAATAAAAAAATTGATAAATAATCTACGATATAGGGTGCGTACGAACATTTATTTTCATACAAATCTGACATTTAAATAAACTTCAATGCGAACTATGGACGAGTGCAGTGCTCTCTTATGCTTCAAGTCACATGTATCTTCCATGACCTCGGTTACCTTCATGTTTGTGTTATGTCATGGACTCTATTTGCCGAACGTCTTTCTATTGTTATGTTTAACTTGAAGCTTACAAATCTCCTTTTTATTTTCACAAATATATTGTCAATTATGATATAAGATATCCCACATGGATTCAGTGTATATAGCAGACGTGTTGTGGGCTGTATAAGTTTCACGTCATTGATAGATATACAATGCTCGAAGGGTTAACAAATTTCCAAGAATTTTTTTTGGCCGTTGAAAGACTCCGTACCCAAAATTAATTTAAAAGTATGATTGAGATATACAAAGTTTTATGTCTAAGTGTTGAAAAATGATTGAATTGTCAACACCAATTCTACTACATTCCTACGTACAAATTATTTTTACGGTTAAGCAATATTAAAATACGGTGAAACACTTAAATATGTTGGGTACAATATGACGTTATTAGTTTATAGCATTAAATGTTATTAGTTATTCAAGAAAAATTATTGTATTATTATGGGAAATCCTTAAGACATATCGATACTTAAAAAAAGTCATAATGATTACTCGTACTAATTATAAAATACATCAAAAGGATTACTAAGAAAGAGAGGCAAGTCAAATAGCATTTTTTTCATATCATTTCAATGTACTATAATGTTGTTGCTACTAAAAGTTGACGGGGAAAAGGTTTATTACTTGATCGTTGGTGGCATTCATTAACAAGAGAGTGAATTTGAGAACTCAACTTAGGCTACTTGGGCACTTGAAAATCTAGAGGACTTTCTAAATTATTTGTCTATTGTGGTAAAAGGTTGTTTGTTGCCATTTGAGAGCTTAAACATTGGTTTTTTTTCATAAACAAAGGAGGACATCTAATTCAAATCCTCAATATTAGATTTCATTATGCATTATTATTCAAGTATTATATGGAAAATGTAATCATGGTTGAGATTGCCTTGAGCATGAGAAATATGTTGAGTTTCCCACGACGAACTTTGGAGTGAATGGAGATGCATTTGGAATGGCAGTTCTAAGTGTTTGAGGATTTTAAAAATGAAAAGGTTACAAGCCTTAATGTTGCCTATAGAATTCATTTATTACTTTAGATTGGAGATTAAGCGTTTGATGATGAATTGGCTAGAGTAGACCTTCTAGGAGGGGCTGGAGGTGAAGAATATCATAAGGTTTCCTAGTGGGGGTGGGCGTCTCTATGAGTGGATAAATCCCTTAATCTAATGGAGTAAAGTATCGACTTTATCTCCATGAATTTTGAGGACTATTTCTAATATTTTAACTACACATGTAAAATTATCTCTAGGATCTTATTCTAGTACAATCGTTGCTCGGAAAAGAATTGTGTGACCCTAAGATGATTTAGGATTTGAGGAAGTAAATAAAAATGGATTCCCCTATTCCAAATCAACATTCAATTATGGTTCCTCTCAACCTTAATGTTCAATTTGATATACTAAGTCTCTAATATCCTCATGGTGTTTCTTAATATTGTGTCTGACAAGTTCTTATAAGTAGTCCATTTTTTTGGTTTGGTGTGCATGGGTAAGGGGACTAGGGGTTGGAGTTGAATGTGTTAGATGTGGGTCACAAGATGCTATTATGTAAGAGTTAGAGGTATGTACTACCTTAATGGATCCCTTTTTTCCCTTGTTGTTGAAGTATTTACCTTCACTTTAGGAGAGTCGATGGGTTGTTMAACTACAAYCGAGAGATCCTCAAATTGAATTGTATTCTTGCCACTATCATCCATTGGCAAAGTCCTTCCTAGAAGGACACACAAGATGATCTAAAGTTCATGTTGAAGGTAAGTAGGGGGTAGGGATGATCCAAAAAGATCTTTTAATGACTGTGGTTGAGTTTTTAATTGCATGTGATTATTAACCATTTAAGAAGCTAATGAAAGAGGATGAAGATGAGAGAATATATCACAGCCATAATACAAAATACAGATTTGAACTGAAGCAATAAGAACAACAAACCATAACAAGAGAAGTGATAACGGAGTTCGGCACAAAATTGCCTACGTCTTCGGGCCTTTGTCTCAGTGGGGGAGGCTTCTTTATTAATTCTTCAATGCTTTCAAAGTACAGAAAAAGTACATCAAATGGATCTCATACTGGTCTCATTGTGATCTGCTCGACCTCAGAAATCCAACACAACTAACGACACTGAAAAATATTGAGTGTAGCTCCCAGAAATGGCCCGCAAGCATCTGCTCCTCAACAACTTCTCTGCATAAAAATGGCTTTGGCTTGGCTTTGCTTCAACATAACTTTGATTTGATTGTCCCTCATGGCCTCAAACAAGCCTGGTTTATATAGATCTGAAGTTGGTTATCATTCCCCAACTTCCTTCCAAAATCTAGTCTCAAAAAGAATCCAATATCCCCCAAAATGGGCCAAATCCTCCATTAACAAGCCTGAAAATCAATAAAATCCACTAAACATTGGATAAAAACCCACTTTATGTTTAAATTTAGGCTTTAGGCCCCTTGACTGGTGCACGCCCCCTTATTATGGTCATATGCTGCTTGTTTATAGATTCGTGTCCCTTCCTATGCACCAAGCCCGTGGTTATGGCTTCGGGTTACATGGAGGAAGGTGCCATAAAACACGCGCTGGTGGTTTAGTTATGCGCTCGCGCCCTTTTGGTGGCCACTTTACATGATAGAACCATAGGCTGGGGCTTATCTCCAGCCCCCTCCATGCCAAACCTATACATACAATAAAACATATATATTATAATGTTTGTTTGTTTACACAAGCAATAACATGGCACGTTGGTTGTTGGACATTTCCCAAAGCTTGGTGCCTACCAAGAGGTTATGGGTTCGAATCCCATGGGCTCTAAAAATTTTGAAACCTGCCACTTCCACTAATGATTGGGTGCCATGTGGCTGCCCATGCCTGGGCCACGTGGCACCACCACAATTGCTCAAAATTGACAAGTGTCACTCTGCCATTGGTCCAAGTGTGCATCATCTGCCCAGTCACCTGTCGCCTGTGCTGTCACATGTCACTTCTTCCACTGCAATGTGTCACCTCCAGAGAGTGCCACGTCACCTTTTGACTGTTGACTTTTTTTTTACTTTTTAGCTGTTTGGGAAAACGGTCGGAGTGCGATAACTCTCGCATACGACACCCGTTTGAGAAAGTGAATATATGTCCAGAATCAGCGCGATGAGTCAGTCGCAATGGAATTAGTTTCATCCGATTTTGAGAAATTTAATTCTTGAGCCTTTTTTAGCCCTGTCAAGCTCCTGGATCCGATTCTGGATCACACCTCCCCACTAAAAGACCTTTTTGTCCCCAAAAGGTTATTGACCAATCAACAAGCTCGAGATAGGCCACCTGGCTTGTCCTCTGTCTCTGAACTTTGTCCTGTGCACCTGTCTCATCAAGATCAACTGTAACACAATCATGACAATTGACATCATATTGTTAGCCATTTGAACCCTGTTACATCTTACTGAAGCCACTGTCATCCATGTAGACAAAATTACTAATGATAGCATCAAAAAGATGACTACAAATGAGCCGATATACTTGTAATATTTGCATGACATGAGCTTATCTTGAAGCAAGTTATGATTGATTTTCCATTCAACAATCATTTCCTGTTCTTGCTTAAGATTGATTACTTCATTTGAAACAATTATTGGTTTGTTGCTTGCTTGCACTGCCTTCTTTAATTGTTCCATTGTTTGAAGTGTTTTATTTGCCTTTACATGATGAGCATGAACCACATAATCTTGACCTGCTTTGGTTAATTGATATTGATTCTTTGTCATGTAGAAGATTGTCTTACGATCATATAAGTATGGACTACCTAAGACCATTCCACATTCACTTAACGACACTACATCACATGTTACCTCGTCCACATACTTAGATGAAATTGCAAATTTGATTGTGCACTGCTTTGTTATGTGCATTTGATGATGATTGCTTATCCATTTAAGTGTGTAAGGATTATGA
>JASDQU010101833.1:165865-176104 GCA_032191745.1 Picea mariana
ACATCGAAGCAGTGCACATTCTTCAAATTCATCAAATTATTAGTCTATACATTGATTAAAACTAATCGAAATTTCTAGGCTGGTTTTTAAAAACTTTATCCTAAACTTTCCAAGATTTGAACTTGTTGCTTCTTGATTGCAAGAGTAAATTCTTACAAATTGATGACATAAGATGGTGCAAAAACAAAACATAATTAACTGTTATAAAGAACTCGCCCCTCACTACATACTAGACTATCTAAGGTTTGTTGGGTACCTCCTATGATTCTTGATTTTGCTTCTCTCTTTGCGTTTTTTTATTTGATTTCCTTCCTCTTGTTAAAGGAGGAGAATGACATGGATTCTTCTTTAGAACTTATGCAAAGGAAGAATATTTAGAGGTCTCTTCTCCCTCCCTTTCCTCATGGATCTCTTCCCCCTTTGAAAATGGATTATTTTCATGGGGTGTCGTCGAAACCCGAATTGGGGTCCCATCCGTAGTTTATGAATCTGATTCCTTCCCATGCGAAGTTGTGCAAGCCCCAAGCGGGGTCTCATCTCCCTTATTCGAAGTTGTATTTCTTATTTCCTTTTGTTCTTTTGTTGATGGCTCAAATTTCCACTCTGAGTTGTTATTCTAAGAATCTTCATCATTTGAACCCTCTTTTTTTACATCCTGAGTTTCCAAAGCTTAAAATCTGTTATTGGAAGGAATAGATGGGTGTGTCTGAGGCTTACTATCAGGATGAGTCCTCCTAGGTTGTTGTTTCTTATGCTTTCTTGAAACTTGTTTGAAACCTTAATCGACATTATGCTGAGGAGTTGGAGTCTACTTAGAAGAGGACTGAGTTACTTGGGCTTTAGGATAGTTTTTCGCAAAGTGCCCATATTCATGGAAAAAAATACATTTGAAATGAACCTACTCATAATCAAGGGCCTAAAGGTGACTCCAACCCTCCATATTTCGTTGAATCACCTCCGGCGATCCCTTTTCAAAATCCGTTTCCACACATATTCTGGCACATGTGAAAATATTTCCCTTAGCCTCAAAATGAGTTATATAACGACCCAACTTATCTCCAATGGCTTTGAAATTGTCTTCGCCCCCCCAAAAAAAGGGGGAGGTGTGAGAGTTTGATCCATATAGGGGCAGTAGAGATATCGATGTCTAGGTTGAAGTCAAGAGTCTAGTGGGAAAGAAACATTCCCCTAGAGCCCATGAAGTAGGAACCATATTTGAAGATCAAGTCTCAAGCTTCTTTAGTTTCAAATATAAATACATAAAAACCTTTTCCACAATAAAACAAAGCACCAAGATTTTGATCAATCCAATTCTTATAAATCCATTTCAAGACAAATCTAAGACTCGGCCAAAAGCTTGTAAACTTACCTATTAAACCTTACTCCTTCACAATAATAGAGTTTGTTTTTGTCGAAGAGTGCCCCAAATCTAGATTGGGGATGGAATTTGCCCTTTTGGAAAATCTACATTTCTCGCTAGCTGAGAGGGAAGGCCCGCCCATGGAAAAAACCAACATCCAACACCAATCAACACGCGTGGCCAAAGGACTCCCCTACAACGTGAAAAGGGTGCAGACCGGATGGCATCAACACATAGCGTGAAGAGGGCGTAGACCGAATGGCATCAACACATAGCGTGAAGAGGGCGTAGACCAAATGGCTTCGGCACGCAGATTTTGCTAGATCGAAAAACCACTGCGATCATCAAAAGATATAAAGCTTCACCGATGTCTCTTCCTAAATCAGCATGAAACAAATTGCTTGCAAGTTAGAGGGCGACAACTAGGGTAGAAACCCTAGCCGCAAAGATATTCACCCAAGCGACTCATTTCGCTCCCTTGTCATCTTTAGACACAAATTACATTACTCCATATTATACTTTATATTTTCACTAATTTGTATGTATGTTTATATATTTATAAACAAATTTAAAATAATTAACTACTCCTTATAAATTTTCTTAAAATTTTAAATTTTTTAAATAAATATATTATAATAATATTATACTTCATAAGGCCCCCGAGGTGTAGAATAGTCTATGACGGAGTGTATTGTTAAGGCACTCTGTTATGTGAAGTCATTGGTTCGAAACCTTCGACTAACCTTGTGTGTCACATGAGGGGTCACATTGACATGCCTGATGTTATAGTGGTAAAATTTGGATAACACAACCACGTGTCACGCGAGTATGTATCCGACTAGTTATCATTCAAACCCCTATATATATATATATATATATATATATATATATATAATCATATAAATATAATATTAATTATACTTCATATTAACCAACTACATAATATTATAATATTATTTGTACTAAATTAACCAACTACACAAAAATTATGTATATGTATAATACATAGTAATGAGAAAATTATATTTTTTTAAGTTGATAGCGGAGGGCAATGAAACATTTTTTTTTTCCAAATGAAAAATTGCTCAATTATATTATAGAATATAATTTGTTCTCGAAGATAAGTACAATGAAGGAGTGTTGTGACAGATTAGCAGGCTGGTAGAGTCATTCTCCTTCAATTGGATAATTCCAATTCAGAGGAGAGTGAGGGTACCCTGAACAATAAATCAGAAAATGACCGGAGTCATATGAAGAGTATTCAATGGGAATCAACTGAAAGCATGTGCCAAGAACTGTAAAATAACCGGCAAATGCAAAGATGGCTATTTGCTAGAATCTTAGTATATTTTAATGATATGTGTGAGGCCCTCTTGGCCGTCCATCTAGTGAGTGTAGGAAAACTGTCCTGTTTGCTTTTGAAGTGTTGTTTTGGAGAGGATGTTCGCTTGTTTGTTGAACTCCCCAGAGGTGTGTGAGAAGAGTTTCTTGAAATGGCACTGGAGTATTTTAATTCGATCCATCCAAGCGAAGAGGTGTATCGAATGAAGATCACCACTACAGTTCAACCAATCTATGATGACTTTCGAGTCATCAATCAGAGGGAGGTTATCTATATTAAGTCTCCTTGCCAAGTGAAGGGTGGCCCAGGCACCCAACAATTCTGCTCTTGTGTTAGTGCCCGAGCCACAGCTGAATGTCCATTTGTAAATAGAATTTTCAGTGAATCTGATCAAGCCCCCTGCACCACACAAAGCACCATTGTGTTGGGTTGGGCCATCGAACCATCCTTTGATAAGGTTATCAACAATGTACGGGTTATTAAATACTTTAGTTTTCTCTTTAGTTGGATGTATATCTCGTCAAAGCTTATGCATGCCAAGAGCTCTGTAAGCAACAAAGTTGTTGGAAGGTGTGGAATTCTCAAAAATCAAAGAGTTTCGGGCCAGCCAAATATGCCAAATGACCACCGGGGGTAGAAGCTTATGTGCACGCTCGCTTGAACACCAATTGACAAAACAGTTTGAGATGGAGATCCCTTGCTAGGCCATTGTGAGATGCCGGTCAAGATTGATAATGTTCCAGACTTTTCTCGCAAATTCACAATGAATGAATAGATGTGGCATTGTTTCTTCATATTTGTAACAGAGCTAGCAGATGTTCGGGCCGTTCTAGCCTTTCCTAAGTAAATTATCCCAAGTGGAAAATTTATTTTTATCCACTAGCCAGGTGAATAATTCCACTTTTAATGGAATTTTCCACTTCAAAGTCCCTTGCGCCAGCCTATGATGTTGGGGATATTTGCAGAGTTAATAATAGTTGAATAAATATTTGTGACAGAGATGCGTCCAGTGCAGTCTTCGCCAGTCCAAAGGAGACGATCTACTCTGTTAAGTAAGAAAACTCCAAAGCTGAAGAGAGACCCCATAATTTTGTCCATTCCACCATTAAATTGCCAGCAAGTTCAAGTGTGATGCCCGAAATCCATCCGGGGGTCGATGTACCCAGTTGATTGTGGTTCGATGCTTGGTATAAAAAATGAATGCCCTTGTTGTGTAGATGTGCCAAAAGTGATGAGGAAAGGAAAGAGGACAGGTCGAGTCCTAGAATACGCTAAGATCCATGTGTAATGGAGCGACCTGTACCAGAGTGCCATCTGATCCAAGCTCTGATCTAGTGTGTCGATTTATTCAATACCCTCCATGTCTGCGAGGCTGCTCTAGGAATTATAAGGGTCGTGAATAGCCAGGATTCAACCGTGATGGATGACAAATGTTTGTCTTTGATCACCATGATCCAAATGCCTGTTGAAGTAAGAACTCGCCAGAGGGTATTTGCAGCCAATGTCGAATTGAATTTGAAGAGATTTCAGAAGCCCCAGCCTCCTTTATTTTTTGGTGTTTCTAAGGTTTCCCAATTACAGAGATGTAGCCAGCGTTTTTCCTGGCATCCCGACCAAAGAAAGTTGAAAGTCAATCTCTTGAGTTTTTCCAGGACTGTAAGGGGAATGGTAGCTAGTGCCATCCAGTACACTGGCTGTCCTTCAAGGGTGGCCTTCAAAAGTGTGTATTTGCCTCCAATCGATAACCATTTGTTGCACCAGTTGTTAATTTTAATTTTCACCTTAGTGAGCAACCATTCCCAATCTGAAGCTTTATGTTGTTTTGCTTTATTAAAATAGCCAAGATAATGTAATCCAAGTGATAGGTGCATGAATTTATGTGGGAAAATGGACATAAGTGTGTCTAAAACCTTATCAGTGATATTAGCATGGTGGAAAGTAGTCTTATTCCAGTTAATTTGAAGGCCGGTGGCTGCGCAAAAAAGGTTTAAAAGGCCATTGATTTCTTTCCATTCTTGTAGGTTATCCTTTGTCATAATAAGAACATCATTAGCGAAGAGAAGATGACTGATCTTGACCAACCTGGAGACTTTGATCCTTGAGATTTTACCTTCTACCTGACTCTTTTTCAGTAGTAGACTTAGTCCTTCCATAGTCAAGATGAAGAGTAGCGGGGACACCGGACAACCCTGAAGTAAGCCTCTTTCATTGCGGAAAAAGGAAGATGGCTCACCATTAATCAACAAAACAAAAGATGCACTAGTGACACAACTCATAATCCAAGTTATTAGGGAGTGGCAGAAGCCCATTTGGGTTAAGATAAGTCGAAGAAAGTCCCAGTCAATGCAGTCAAAGGATTTTTTTAGATCAAGCTTAAGGATAAGTGTCTAGCTTTTTTGTGGTGGATGTCGTGGAGGCATTCTTGGGCAGTGCCAATGGCATCTAGAATTTTTCATCCCTTTAGGAAGCCTAATTGTTCTCTAGACAAGAGGCGGGAGAGGATGGGTTTGACTCAGTTAGCAATAATCTTTGAGATGAGTTTGTAGAAAATATTACAAAGCGCGATCGGCCTGTAATCTCCAAAAGAAGTTGGATGGCTTGCTTTCAGAACAAGAGTTAAGAAGGTGGAATTTAGTGCCCCGATTATCTTACCTTATTGTTGGGACTCTTCTACAAGTTCTAGTAAGTCTGCCCCCACCAAATCGAAAAAATGTAGATAAAATTCAATTGTCCAGCCATCAGGGCCTAGACTTTTATCCTTAGAGAAGGATTTGAGGGCTGCATGTACTTATTGTAAGTTGCATGGTATGGTCAATAGAGTGTTCTCCTCTGCTATTATAGAATGTGGATAGAGTTTTGCCACATCAACTTGGGTGGAAAGAAGTACCTTTGTTCTTGTCTTATAGAAGTTCGTGAAATAAATAGAGGTTGTTGCTTTTATGTCTTGTTGTGTGTTGTGTCTGGTGCCAGTTTCATCTGTAATGTCCCAAATATGTTTTTTATTCTTGGAGGAGGTAGAAAAGGAATGGAAAAACTTGGTATTTAGATCTCCAGACTTTACCCAAGTAGCTCTGCTTCTTTGTCTCCAGAGAGACTCTTCTGCCAGTAGGATCTTATTCCTTTCTGTTTCTAGTTGCTGGTAGAGTTGAAGATGTATCCCTGTTTGATATGTCAATGATGTGGAGCATTCATGCTCATATAACCTGCGTTCCAGCTCTTGTAGTTTTTGTAATGTGGCGCTTTGTGATTCACAACCCATCTAATTTATACATGCTTTTAGTGCTTTCAATTTCTTAAAGAAACAAGATTGAATATTCGGATCAAGTTGTAGAGCAGGATCCGACCACACAGCTATGACAGTGTCAGAGAAGGTTGATTCGGAAAGCCAACACACATTCAATTTGAAAGGATAGGATATCCTCTTAGGGTGAAGGCCGAACTGTATGAATATCGGAGTGTGATCCGAGAGATAGGAAAAATCAACCCGGGTTCTGATTCAGACTGATGTATTAGCCAGGTTGTTTGTGATGCAAAACTTGTCTAAGTGTTTGGATATATGTTTCATGCCCAGTCTACCATTGTGCCATGTGGGTGTCAATATAGCCGATGGTATGTCGACTAGCCCATGTGAATTGAAAAGTGTGGTGAAGAAATCAACAAGTGGGTCTTGAATTGAAGATATACCCCGGGTTTCACCAGAATTTAAAGTGAATTTCAAGTCTCCGGCCAGCACAAGATTATGGAGATCAAGAAGTCCTTGTGTTTCCACCTGTTGCCAGAAAGTTTTCCTGTTTTGACATGGTCCATATACATTGAGGAGGTTGATGGGGTGAGAGTTCCACTTACAAGTGCTAGTAAGTAGGAGACCTGCACAGCTTAGAGATGGTTGTAAATCAAACATAGAAGGATCCCAAGAAGCTGCGAGGCCTCTCGAGGTTCCAAGAGAGTTAATTGAACAAGTATGTCAATCTGGACGATACTTAGAAAGAAATAATCTAGCTTTGAGACCATCAACTAAAGTTTCCTGAAGAAGAAGAATATCGGATGAAGTTTGAGCAAGTAGGCTTCTAAAGGCAGAGGATTTAAGGGGCCCTCCCACCCCTCTAATGTTAAGGGAGAGAAAGATCATTATTTATTTCTTGCTAGGGATTTCATGTTTCTAAGTGCCCCATTATCAGAAGAGTTGGTCAAAGTGACGGAGGATGATGGTAAGGATGGCTTCTCTTTTCGACGAGCACTTCTGGTTTTAATCGGAGAGCGTTCGTATCCGATCCCATGGGACCAGGTATGTGATGATTCTTGGTCCAGTCCTAAGTTATTCCTCTGTTCAATGGACTCTGCCTCAGAAGAAGGCAAAATAATGGAGTGTCCTAGGTAAGTAGGAATAGGGGGTGGAGAGATAATTTCTTTGTAGGAGGGAAGGAGGGAGTCTAGTACCTCATTAAAAGAGGAGTTTTCCTATTGTGTTTTGCTTGAATCTGGATGGTAGGAGGTCAAGGGCAAATCTGATTTCTCAGCAACAAGGTTAGTGGAGGTTAGCTAGAAGGATGCTAGGGGTAACAGGTTCATATTCCTGGGTAGGGAAAACAATGAGTGTGTAGAGGGTTGGGGGGGCGGGGGAAAGGGGCAGAGGGAGGGTCTGATGAGATGGACGGTAGAGTCGAAGTGTAAATCGATGGCAAGGAGTTCAAGGTAAGTAGTGGCACAAATAGTTAAAAAGGGTGACCGGGTGAGGGTTTTGGATTCTCGACAGAGTAGGGTTTCTGCTGTAAAATGGAGAGGTGTTCCAGGGTATTCGTCCTGGAAGTGGAATCCAAGGGAAGAGTGGCTGGTAATGGTTGGAGAGGGAGGAAGGGTAGGTCTGAGGAGGGTGGGGGTAGGGGATTTTTTGTGGGAGAGTTGTTAGGATGGATAGAAGGGCGGTCTACTGAGTTGCAAGGTTGAGTTAGTGTAGAGGAGAGACCCGAAATGGTGGGAGGAGGCAACTAAGAAGTAGATGGAGAGGTGTTCACTAGAGGTGGAGTATGGCCAGGCATCAACAAGGTAGATGAGTTAATTTTCTCTACTTCCCAGTTAGTGAGAGAGTTGTAACGAGAAGGGAAAATGTGTTTGAGTTTACCTATGGTGGTATCCAAGATGGCAGAGTCCTCATCTGAAGGTAGGTCCTGATAAGTGAAATGTGTAGACGGAGTCGGAGACTCCATCCTAGATGAGAGTTCGAGAATAGTCTCCTCAGATTCTTCTTCTGCAAAGCGACCTGGGCAAGTGTTCTTCAAGTGTCTTGCTTTTCTGCAGATGGCACACCTAAATGGGATGCCTAAGTAATCCAATCTTTGTCTATATATTTTACCTCACCAATATATGTCCAGGCATTCCAATAGTCCATCATGTATGTCTATATCCACAATTACTCTAGCAAAATTTTTCACTGAATCTGTAAGAGAAAGTTGATCCACATAGATGTAGTGTCCAAGTGTATTGGCTATGGCTTCAAGTGCTTTCTGGTTCTAGAGATGAAGGGGTAGCCTAGGGAGGAAGACCCAAAGATGTCTAAGATGGAAATAGTCCTGCAGGGGGTCAAAGTCGATCCTCCAGCATTTCAACATGAGGCTACCACCATGTATGGTCCAAAACTGCTCCAAGATCACAGAGGAGTCTTCTATAGTTTTGAAGATGAAAGAGATCCAACCCTGTGTGAGATAGGTGATCTTCGGAGAGTAGGACAAGAGTGGTTTCCAGTTGTTGTTTACCCATTCTGAGAGGTTTGTTCGGCACAGATTTATGTAGGAATATCTGCCTACTAAGGTTGTGAGACTTAAAGTGACCGATTCTATAAGACCAATGTCATGTCCTAATGCCATTTTCCTTTTGGTCTTTTTTGTATTCCAGAGTTGGTGATGAGCAGTATGTTTTCCAGTCTAAGAAGCTCCAGAATGAGAATGTTGTTGGTGTGGGTCACCAATATTCTTCTGGGAGAACTGGTAGTTAGTCCCTCGGGTGGTGGGATGTGTAAGACACTCCGTCGGGGGCTGGCGATGAGTCTAAGTATGTAAGGAGGGTAGTGAGGAGTTCAAGGTGTTTAATGATGAATGGAGATATTTAGTTTTTAGTGAAGGGCCTGGTGGAAGGCAGATCGAACCAGTTGACGAAGAGTGTGGGAGTAGTAAAGGGTTGGTAGGTGGGGCCAATGTGGATGTAGTGGAAGAGTTTGAGTGGATGAGTTTAGCCAATATGTCCGTGGAGGCAAAGAGTCCCTCACTATTCCAGAGGGCTTCGTCAGCTGCACCCATAAGTGCACTGGCATCCCTCTCCATTGTTTATTGTTGCCTTGTCATGTAATGGAGTATTTCAGCCAGGTTAATGGGAAAATGGGATGGGAGGGAGAAGAATATAAAAAGAAGAAAAATAATGTAGGGATCGAGGAGGCTTGGGTGGGGTCAGAACTATGAATAGTACGTAGTAGCAACAAGCTCTAGAATCTATGGAGGTTGTTCAGTCAATAGTAGGAAGGTAAGTTCAATGTATGGAAGGTCAGGAAGGATGCAAGGGTGCCCATGATGCTTCAAAACCCTTCATCTGGTGTGGAAAAAGTAATAGGGGACATCAGTCAGGAGAAGTGATCACCATTTTTTGAATGGAGACGAGCTCTTCAACTGCATGCATTGCATACAACCCATCCATACACTAGGGCAATGAAACCTACACTCACCATTTCCATCCAAGTGCATCCTCCTCTAATCACTTTGATCGTCCCTTGTATAACCCTAAAAATTTGTTAGTTAATGCCTTTAACATTGATTGCTATCACATTTTAAGAAACTAAGGTTGCAGAACATCTGTGTTATGAAATGTCATACCAAGTACGCACAACAAATATTTAACATTATGTACAAGTATACTTTTTCATGTCAAGTGGGAGTTCTATGGACATTGTTAGAAAATATACCTTAATTTTCTATATTTTCTATACTATTCTAGGGAGCTTGGAGTTTGAGGTTTGTTAGAAGCCTAAATAGTTCTATACATTACATGCAAGTTATTTATTAAAAAAATTATGTGTTTGGACCATGCAACTTTTAAGCTTTTATGTGGTAGGAATTTGGTTTTGTAGTCTCCGCCATTTTTCTTAGAAGAAAGAAATTTATCCTCGTGGGTGATAGAGTGGTTGATGGAGTCTCTACCCTGGCTGATGGAGTATGTACCTAAGTATAGAGTCATTAAATCCACAACATCTACATCTTCAATGCCTATAACTTAAAACTTAATTTATGGATATAATAAATTACTATGAATTTATTCTCGAGGATATAATAAACTACTTTTAAATTTTATATTTCAGATGTCATCTTCATATTTTTTTAATCGAAATTGAATTTTGTGTTAATATATAAAAGTATGTTGAGTCGAAGCTAAAGAACGAGTACATCTATTTTTGGAGTTTCTCTTCGTAGAGTTTATTACTAAATTCAAATCTAAATTCAAAAAGAGACATGTTACGCTAGCCTTCTAAGTTTTTCTACATGTTGTTTGTTTGTAA
>JASDQU010101833.1:184050-206985 GCA_032191745.1 Picea mariana
TTCACATATTTGAGTTTGCCACAGTTCTTAGCCAGCATAATTATTTTTACAGACTGGGGGAAACAGGGTGTTACAAGGAATTAGGTGAATATCATGATCATTATTTCGAGTGGCTGGAAGACCTCTGGGAATATCTTCAAATACTTTGGAATGTTTATCAATGATCCCTTAGAGATCTAGGGGAATAGATGGCTTAGATGTTTGAACATCTAGTGAGCATAGTTGTACAATTACACCCTGATGCCCCTTTTTCAATAATTTTGTCATGCCATTAGACCTTATCACCTTACTTGGTTTCCCTGTGATACCCTTTAACTCAATTTTTGTTCCTTCCAATGAAAATTTCATGAAAATTTCTTGAAAATTAAAAGCCAGTGTTCCCAATGATTGTAACCATTGGACTCCTAGTACGACATCAACACCACCCATGGGTATAGAAATAATTGGACTATTCATTACATATTCCCCCATAGTAAGATTGATATTGTGGCATTTTCCTGAGGAATTGATAGTTCCTCTATTTGCAATCATTACTTGAAACTATGGCATTGGATATATAAACCAATTGAGAGCTTTGGCTAATTTATAATGAATGAAATTATGAGTACTACCAAAATCAATTAGGACTATTACCTTTTTCTTTTTGATATATCCTTCGATCTTGAGGGTTTGAAGAGTGTTAATTCAAGCCAATGCATTACATGATATCATGGGAGTCAACTCTTTATAAGAAATCTCTTCTACAATTTCATCTTGAGATGGTTCTTCTTCTTGTTCTTCTTCTTCTTCTTCTTCTTCTTCCTCTTCACAATCTATGTAGAATAATTTATTCTCACCACTTATGTCCCTTGATGTACTTTTTGTCACAATTAAAGCATACACCTTTTATTTTTCTTTCCTCCAATTGTTGAGGTGTCAACCTTGTAGGTTGAGGTGTTTTTCGAAGAAGGAAAATTATTCTCTCAATAGATGTTAGGAGTGGTCCTTCTAGTAGCGATAGCGATATTTTTAATTTCAACATTTCTCGCCACCCTGAATGCATTCTCCAATGATTTGGATTCCCAAAGGAGAACCTCATGTTGAATGTTATCCTTTAAATCCCCTATGAATACATCAGTTAGGTGCTCATCTAGAATATTAGTTACCTTTATATTCAATCTTCGGAAGTTCTCAATATGCTCTGCAACTGAACCCTTTTGCTTGAGATTTATCAGTTCTCTAGAGAAGGTATTTCTCCTTGTATCCTCATAGTGTGCTATCATTTCTTCCATGAAAATTGTCCAAGTGACAAGTGATTTGCGAGAACAAAGCCATAGATACCACACAAATTAATTGGGTTCTAAATATAAAGAAGCAATTAGTACCCTTTGTGTATGTGGCACATCATGTAGATCAAAGTGTTAGCTCCCAAAATGAATCAGTCACTATGGTTGCATTTTGTGGTTGATAGCATGGCTATTGGTAGTTTTCTCCAAATTTGTTTTGAGTTTTTCTAGTAGCAAAAAATTAGGTTTTAATTTATGTCTTAGAAATAAGACGATCCATAAAGGTCTTCTCTTTAAAATTTTCATAAAAAGCTTTCAACAGCTAACGCATGTTTTAAATGTGATGGTTAGCTGGTGAAAGCGGTGATTTTCAACAGCTAAGGAGCATTTCTCACGGGCCGTTAGCCGGTGAAAGCGACGATTTTCAACAGCCAAGGAGCATTTCTCACGGGCCGTTAGCTGGTGAAAACAACGATTTTCAACAACCAAGGACCATTTCTCACGGGTCGTTAGCTGGTGAAAGCGGCGATTTTCAACAGCCAAGGAGCACTTCCCACGGGCCGTTAGCTGGTGAAAGTGGGGATCACGTGTGTTTTCTCCACGTTTTAAAAAATCAAAAGATGACATGCTCAGCCCACGTCATGCAATCATTATGATGCGCTGGTGAAAGTGGATAATGATGGAGATTCGGGTTTGCACGTCTAAATCGGATTGCAAAGCGGATCTCGTTCAGAAATGCATGCTTCACGATCATGGCGTTGGAAAAGGCGAATCCAAATCCATCATCACAGGAGAAGGAGCGGTACTACTTGGTTGGTGACATCAAATCGGCCCATCATTTCCCCAACATGCATCATCCACAAGCGTATGATAAGTTTTCAATTTTAAAAGACAGAGCCGAGTGTTTTCACCAGCGCAAGACCTCGGCCCAAACAGCAGATTGCAGTGTTTTGTGTGCAAAATCGTTTCGGGTTCGAATTACAGATGGCAAGGAGATGCAGTGGTTCTTTGTTAAGAAAAGAATTGGACAATCTGTCTTTTCTACAGGCGCATCCAGAGGTGCAAAAACACTTATCAAACGCAGGTTGCATGGGATATGTCGAGAAGCTACAGAACGACTGTCACCAATCAACAACAGAGGCATTTGCTAAAACATTCGATGGAAATAAATCCTGTGTTGGGTCTTTGGAAATCATCGTGGATGAAGTTGCCATCGCTGCAGTGACCAGTTTACCTAGATTAGGCCAGAGTTGGTTCAAAACGACAGCAACAAAGAACCTAAATTTCAGAGCATATCTAAAAGAAGAATTCAGAAATAATGCATGGAAGAAGAGTATGCTAGTTTCCCATTTAGAAGATGAGTGGTAGGATTTGTTTAAGGGCATCCAACTCTACATAACTTCAAGAGGAAGGTACGACAAACTGATGTTATATCATTTCAAGCTCTTAGACCATTTTACAGGGAAAACTCTCCTAAATTTACCTTTCTTCTTGCACAAGAGCTTAACTAAAGTCTGCAAAAAGATTAGAGCTGAACCTCTAAGTATGAAGAACACTCTTTGCCACTTTGGCCTTATTAAATTGATAATCCTGGAGGAGCTAAGACAAAAAGGGAGGACTTGGCAACATTTTCTTTTTTGGGAGGGCTTTGAAACTCAAACTCAGCCCCTGAATGAACATAAGAGAGCTAGAAAAGGGCAATTGACTCCTCAAAGCAGCTCGAGGAAGAGGAGAACCCTTCCAGGACCCCCAGAAGATAGGATCTCTGGTGTAAGATCTCACAGGTCAAAGAAAAAATTGGATTTTGAAACTACTACAGAGCAGCCTATAGAAAAGAAAACAAACATCTTAAACTTGCCATACACAGACTAAGAGCCAGAGCAAGAAGATGAGAGCCCTGCCATTAAAATCCTTGAACACTCCATTGAATTTTCACAGAATTGTGAGACCTTTACTCACACCGATGAAAGGGAAACATCAAAGAGCACTAAGTCGAAGAAAACACAGAAAATCAAGCAACTTAAAGAAGTGATCGCTCAGCAAGAGGTTTTAGAAAGAGTAATAAAGGAAAGGTACAAGACTCTGTCTGATAATTCACAGAAACAAATGCTGCATTTGAAAAGATGGCTCGTGAAAGTGTCAAGGACAAGAAGAGGAAAAAGAAAATCACCAAAGACTATAACAGTCTATGGTGGTTAGCAAAACGCCTTAAAAGGAAGATTAGAAAATTGAAGCAAAAGCAAAAGTCACACCCAGATCTGCTAGTGCTAGCTCAGGTTGTTGTGAACATGCAAGGGGATAAAGTAGAGACACATTGAGTTTTTGATAGAACCACAGTTTTGGAGGTGAAAGTTCATTTTGGGCCAAGGCAGAGCTTTCACCAGAGCACAGGGCAATTTTACAACTAGTTAGCTGGTGAAAGGCAGCGCTTTCACCAGCTAACCAGCAAATCATAAGGCGAGTTAGCTAGTGAAAGCAAAAAAATCATTTTTGAAAGCTAAGGATGGAGCACGGCGTTTTTCACAGGATTTAAAGAGGTTCCAGAGCATTAAAGGATCAACGACTTGGTTGAACAATACTCTGCATCAGAGATTCGTGGGAGTTTTGAAAACCACATGCTCCTAAAGTGTCGACTATGAGTAACTGAAGAAATCCAGCTGCCAAGACAGGTGCCTTTGCCATGTTTCATGACACAACAGATTCCAGAAGTTGAAGAGTACAGATGTCAAATTTTGAGATTGAAGACAATTCGAATGCTAGTCTAGCCATTAAGTCTTTGTTATCGATTTGCTTAGTTAATTTGAATTGCTATTTTTAGATACAGATCCAAGTTTTTAGGATCTTAAAAACTGATTGTAAAAGGCTATAAATGCCTATCTTTTGTAAGAGACAAGGGTTCAAACTAGGATTCATTTTTGTGTTGTATAGACTCTTATGATATAATAAAATTGCAGTCCCCTTTCGTTTTCAATATCAGAAATATCCATGTTTCCATTTCTATACTTCATTTCAGTTTATCTTAGCTTATGAAGACAGTTATCTCTTTATTGAGCTCATAGATTTGAAGTGAAGGATTTTCTTTCTATCTTGTATTAAGCCCTACACCCAACTATATTTGGCAATCAAGATTAGTGTTCTTCATCCTCTCCTTTCAAATTACTTGATCTGATTATTGTTTCCTGAAAGCACTGTTTCTTTAGATGTATGATGAGTTGTCTATTATATTGATCATTAAAGACCCCATTGTTCCAAGCATACCTACACATTATTTTTAAGTTACCAAGCATCCTTAGACTACAACCCTAACGATTTTCTTGGAGTGATAACAAATTGGCGCCGTTGTAGGGAGACGAAATTTAAGTTCTGCTTTCCTGGGATACGACACAGAGCTGATCTTTGATGATAGACATAGATTAGACATTTTTTGTTGGTTGTAATTATCTATCTGGCGACTCCACAAGTTCATCCTGGCTCCTAAGAGGATCAGTACTAGGGCGAATCCTCAAGAATCACCTATCACACCAGTGTCCAATCCAGAACTAATTCTCAGGAAAGGAAAGACAATTCATGGTCAAGCTTCAAGATCAGATACAGAAGGTAATCCTCTTTTCAGTTCTGGAAAATCTAATACAGAAAAATTTGAGTTCTTTTCAAAGAGCATTGATGAAAAAATAGCTGTAAATACTGTAAAAGAACAAACTCCTTTTGATCAACAAGAAAATAGTAATGATGATAAATTGATAGATTCAAATTTGATTGAAAAAACATCCAAGACTTTAGAAAGAAGCCTTAGTTCTTCTTCCCTTGAGTCTTTTCATTCTCAGCAACAAGAAGATCATTTAAACATTTATACTAGCCTCCTTGCTGTTGAAAATCTTCTCCAAGAGCTATCTGCTAAAGGTGAAGGAAATTTAGCTGGACAGCTTGCAAATTTTTACAGAGCCTCATATCAGACCTCTTTCCCATTAGAAGATTCACCTCCTTCGCATTCCTCCAGTGTTGAAGACTCGAAAAAGAAACCATCACCTTTCTCACCCTTGATAGTTATGGTTGCACCACCTCCTTTGACGAAGATGCAACAAATCCTAGCTGCTAGGCATGCACCACTGATATTGTCAAACCCAGTATCAGCCATGCCAACGGGAGACTATCAGAAGTATATGCCCAAATTCACAGGCGAAGGCGATGTGTCTGCTGAAGAACATATTGAGGCTTTCTACAGTTATGCTAAAAACCTTAATATTGAAGAAGAAGATGTTTGGACACGAGTCTTCGTCCAAAGCTTAGATGGCCATGCTAGGAAATGGTTGAAAGAACTCCCTGCTGGTTCCATAGCCGGAATCGAGCAATTGGATGAGACCTTTTTGAAACATTGGGGTGACAGAAGAGATTTTGTATACTATATCACAGAATTCATAAACCTAAGGAAACAAAACAGTGAGTCGGTCTCTGATTTCACTAAAATATTTAACCAGATGTACGGTAAAATAGCAGCAAAGATAAAACCCTCAGATGCTTCTGCCAAGATCACATATTCTGATGCCTTTGACTTAGATTTTTGTTTATTGTTAAGGGAAAGGAGGTCACCAACATTATCTCTCATGAAAGATGCTACCCTTGAGGTGGAATCAAATATTTTAGCCTCCCAAAAGCTAAAAGGGAATTCTGATAGGAGAAGGCCAAGGAATGAGGCTTCTTCTTCATCGAGTGTTGACCCAAAATTTGATAAAATGGCTAAGATGCTAGAGTCTCTAACCTCTAAGATATCTAAGCTCAAGATTAAAAATAAGCAGCCTGTGAAGGGAAGAGGCACTTATGATTCTGCAGGTAGGAACCCAAATCAAAATCCCAAAAACTTCAGAAGAAATAATCAGCCAACACAGATCTTGCAAAGAGAAAAGAATCCTACTGAAGATCAGAGAATAAAGGTCCCTTTTCAAAATGTTGTGATGGACGAAGACGAGGGTGAATATCAAGAATATGGAGAAGATAACATTCATTGTGTTGGAGAAGAGACAGGGAAATATTATCTAACACAACATGACTATGAGGAAGCATTGATGACTGAACAGACAGAGGATAATCCTATTGATGATGGCATTTTTACGACAGAAGATAAGAATAGATATAATCTCCGATCAAAATCTGATACTGCCCAACAGAACGCACCAGCCTCTCCCGAAAAGAGCACAGCCCCTGTTAAGCAAAAAGATCAGACATCAGAGAGTCAACAAACAAATCCCTCAAAGGTGAAAGCATCAGCTCCTCCCAAGAAGACTGCTGCCCCTGTCAAGCATCAAACTCCATAAAGTCAGGCCCCTGTTGAAAAGCAAAGCAATTAGGAAGCTCCTTCAAATCAGGTAAAGGTCTCTGATAAAGCTTCTGATAAAGTCCCATATTCGTTCAATTTTGAGGCTGAAATACAAAAAATTAAAATTCATATTCCTCTAGTCGAGTTAATGAAAAATGAAATGTTCAAAAAGGATATCCTCAAAACTCTAGATCCCCAATCTATATCCCCTTCTACTGATATTCTCAACATATATGATGAAAAGCCAACCATTACTCTGGGCCAAATGATAGAAGACAGAGATGAAACTTGTCCTCCCTTTTACATCTCTCTAAATATTCATGAGAAAACACTGCATAACTGTTTGTTGGACTCCGGTGCTTCGCACAATTTGATGCCAAAGGCGGTCATGGATGAGCTTGGGTTGGAGATCACCAAGTCTTATCATGATCTTTTCTCTTTTGACTCTCAGAAAGTCAAATGTCTTGGGATGATCAAGGACTTGGCTGTAACCTTAACCCAAGCATCCATGAAGACTATGGTTATGGATATAGTAGTGGCAGACATACCACCTAAATTTGGATGTTTGCTATCAAGATCATGGATGAAGAGGCTAGGTGGCACTCTTCAAATGGATCTCTCCTACGCTACTATCCCTGTTTTTGGAGGGGAGAACAAAAGACTATACAGGGAATCTCAGTTGGCATATGTAATCAGTGACGAAAAAAATCCATCCAATCATCCTATCTATTCTATCGACACCGGTATGGGATCTTGTATTTTGCAAATTGATGATTCATTACCAGATGCATTGTTGCTCAGAAAACCCACAGTTTAGCACACAGAAGCAGCAGAGGACGATCTTTGGACGATGTTCTTTGATGGTGCTTGCACCAACGAATCAGCAGGAGCAGGAGTGGTATTGATTTCCCCTTCTAAGAAAACTTCTCATTTGTCCTTTAAACTTGATTTTAAAGTGACTAATAATATTGTTGAGTATGAGGCACTACTTTTGGGGCTAAATGCAGCCAAAGAGAGGGAGATTAAAAGATTGTAGGTATTCAGAGATGCAGATTTGATCATTCAGTAGGTGAATAAGTCCTTTCAAGCAAAACATGTCAGGCTGAAAGCATACAGAGATGAAGTTTTGAGGGCAATTCACGATTTTGCAGATTTTAAAATTTCATATGTACCTAGAGCAATGAATGAATTGGTTGATTCATTAGCTGTGTCGGCTTGTGCTTTCATACCCCCTCTGCCTCATAAATTGAATTACGAAATTCAAGTTAAATATAGGCCATCCCTCCCTGATAATGTAAAATTTTGGAAGGTTTTTGAAGACGATGTTGAACTCACTAGATTTCTTGCAGTGATAGACGAGTTTGCAGATCTACAGATCGATCAGGAGAATGAACATGACAATGAAATTGAGAAGCCAAAATTCAAAAGCAAAATCGCAGCACATGAAATAGTCCAGCTATCTACCAACAGAATTCCTAAAGGTTTGATCCCTTTGGAAAGGATTTTCGATAATAATGATGTGGCTGTCAAATTGGAAAATGGGGAAAAAGAGTCAGAAGTGTTGCAGTATAATGTAGCCAGTGAACAAGATCCTAAATATGTCAACTTAGCTTCACATTTGACTGAAAAACAAAGGGCTAATTATGGAGAATTGCTAAAGGAGTTTGCTGACATCTTCGCTTGGCAATATGATGACTTGAAGACTTTTGACACAGAGGTAATTCAGCATAAGATTCCCTTGAACAAAGACACCAAACCATTCAGGCAGAAGCTTAGATCTTTTAATCCTTTGTTGTTGCCTACAATGGAAAGGGAAATCAAAAAACTATTGGATGCCCGCATCATTATTCCTCTCAGATATTCAGAATGGATTCTGAATCTCGTACCGGTCAAGAAGAAGAATGGGGAGATCAGACTCTACATCGACTTTAGAAAATGAATAAGTGCTCTAGGAAGGACAACTACCCTCTGCCCAAAATGGAGCATATGTTGCAGAAGGTGTCAAGATCAAAGGTGATGTCTTTTATTGATGGGTTTTCTGGATACAACCAGATTGTTGTCCATCCGGACGATAAAGAAAAGACTACTTTTACTACTCCATGGGGTACGTTTATGTACGAAAAGATGCCCTTTGGATTGATGAATGCAGGAGCGACATTCCAAAGGGCAATGGACATTGCTTTCGTTGGAGAGAAAGATAAATTTGTCCTAATATATCTCGATTATATCACTGTTTTCTCGAGCAGCCATGAATTTCATTTGCAGCACTTAAAAAGGACATTTCTAAAATGTTGAAGGTATGGCATTTCTCTTAATCCAAAAAAATCAAATTTTGCACTCAAGGAAGGGAAATTACTTGGACATATTGTTTCAGCTGATGGGGTAAAAATTGATCCAAAAAGGGTAGAAGCAATTAAAAATCTATCTCTTCCTAGATCAAAGAAGGACATTAAGTCTTTCCTTGGGACTATAAACTTTATCAGAAGGTTTATAGTAAACTTTGCAGAACTCACAAAGCATATTACTGCTATGTTAAGAAAGGACTCCGAGGTAAAATGGACTGAAGCAGCTAGACACTCATTCAATGCCATCAAGGAAGCCATCACAACAGCCCCTGTTTTGATCAGCCACGATTTCTCCAAGGTATTTTACATTTTTTCATTTGCTTCAAGAGATACAATTGTAGCAGTACTCTTGCAGAAAAATGTCGATGATCAGGAGCAGTCGATTGCCTTCTTCAGTAAGGTCTTGAGGGATGCAGAGGTAAAGTATGAATTGTTGGAGAAACAAGCATATGCACTTATCAAGTCATTGAAAGCTTCAGAGTTTGCATCCTTCAGGCAAAGGTAATAGCTTTCGTACCCTCCAGTTCAGTTAAAGATGTACTGATACAACCCGACATAGATGGGAAAAGGAGTAAGTGGATAGCAAAGCTGATTGAATTTGATGTTGAAATTAAACCAGCAAAACTCGTGAAAGGTCAGGGCCTTACAAAACTTCTGGCAGAAGAACATTGTAGGCTGCTCGAAATAAATTTGGTAAGTATTAATGCAGATAATGTTCAGTCTTCAGAGGATAAAGAAAGTGAGGAAATGTAGGTTTTAGCTCACCTAATTGATTGCAAATGGTACAGTCACATTGTTCATTTTCTACAAACTTTATCAGTCCCATCAGATTTGACAAAAACACAAGGAAGGGCTTTAAAGCTCAAAGCCATAAATTTCTACATCAATGGAAACTTATTGTTCTAGAAAAATCCAATAGGTTTATTGTTGAGGTGCATAAACCAAGAAGAAGCAGCTAAGGTCATGATTGAATTCCATAATAGTGAATGCAAAGGACATCACTATTGGAAAACCACTGCACATAAAATCTTAAGATCTGATTATTACTGGCCATCCTTATTTTCATATGTGTGTGAGTTTGTGAGAACATGTGACAAGTGCCAAATATTTGAAGGCAAACAACAACTGAAGTCTCTTCCCCTCAAACCTATAGTGGTCACAGGTCCTTTCCAGCAATGGGGCCTGGACTTCATAGGTGAGATTCACCCGCCTTCTAGTAGTCAGCACAAGTGGATCGTTGTTGCCACCGATTACTTTACAAACTGGATTGAGGCTATTCCCACCCAGAACGCCAATCATACTGTCATCATAAATTTTTTGCAAGAAAACATATTTGCCAGATTTGGCTGCCCTAAGAGAATAGTCACTGATAACGTTGTTGCATTCAAAGATAAGCACTTGGTGAAATTATGTGAAGAGCTGGGAATTCAGCTAGTACATTCCACTGCTTACTATCCGCAAGGAAATGGCTTAGCTGAGTCATCAAACAAGAGTTTAGTCAGAATTATAAAGAAGCTGCTTGAACAAAATACCAGAGGCTGGGATTCCAAGCTGAAGTTTGCTTTGTGGGCTGACAGTGTTACATGTAAAAAATCAATTGGTACATCTCCTTTCAAGTTGGTATATGGTACTAAAGCCATATTTCTTGTTCAACTTGCGCTATCGATTGCGAAGTTTTTACAAGAAACCGATTCTGAACCAAGTGATTTGACTAGGAGAATTCATAATTTGGTAGAGTTACAACAAGATAGAGAGCAGCTTTTGGAAAGGACAGAATTATATCAAGAAAAAATCAATGAGATCTTCGACAAGAAAGTCAAATCAAATGTCTTCAAAACAGGGGAATTAGTCTTAAAGTGGGATGCAGCAAGGCAAGAGAAGTGGAAACACGGCAAATTTGATGCTCTCTGGACAGGTCCTTTTGTCATAACAGCGGTTCAGCAGAACAATACCTTTGTTCTCCAAGATCTTGCAGGCGAGGAAATAGCAGGTGGCCCTTTCAATGGGCGCTTTCTAAAGACCTATTTTTCATAAGGCTTTTTCTTAAAAAGCCCTGTTCTACTTGTACATATTCTTTTTCAGTTCTATTTTCTTTGTTTCTATCACTTGAATAACCCCATGCCCAATGGTACTAGCAAAACTATTTTTCAGATTTCTTTTTTAAATTGTAATAAGACTACTGAGTCTAGCAAGGTTCTTGGTCACCTCACAGGGAGATGTCCATCCCAACTGGAGCCAAATGTTAGCTCCCAAAATGAATCAGTCACTATGGTTGCATTTTGTGGTTGATAGCATGGCTATTGGTAGTTTTCTCCAAATTTGTTTTGAGTTTTTCTAGTAGAAAAAAATTAGGTTTTATTTTATGTCTTAGAAATAAGACGATCCATAAAGGTATTCTCTTTAAAATTTTCATAAAAATCTTTCAACAGCTAACGCGTGTTTTAAAGATGATGGTTAGCTGGTGAAAGCGGTGATTTTCAACAGCTAAGGAGCATTTCTCACGGGTCGTTAGCTGGTGAAAGCGGCGATTCTCAACAGTGAAGGAGCATTTCTCACGGGTTGTTAGTTGGTGAAAGCGACGATTTTCAACAACCAAGGAGCACTTCCCACGGGCCGTTAGCTGGTGAAAGCGGGGATCACGTGTGTTTTCTCCATGTTTTAAAAAATCAAAAGATGACATGCTCAGCTCACGTCATGCAATCATTATGATGCGCTGGTGAAAGTGGATAATGATGGAGATTCGGGTTTGCACGTCTAAGTCGGATTGCAAAGCGGATCTCGTTCAGAAATGCATGCTTAACGATCATGGCATTGGAAATGGCGAATCCAAATCCAACATCACAGGAGAAGGAGCGGTACTACTTGGCTGGTGACATCAAATCAGCCCATCGTTTCCCCAACACGCATCATCCACAAGCGTATGATAAGTTTTCAATTTTGAAAGACAAAGCCGAGTGTTTTCACCAGCGCAAGACCTCGGCCCAAACAACAGATTGCAGTGTTTTGTGTGCAAAATCGTTTCGGGTTCGAATTACAGATGGCAAGGAGACGTAGTGGTTCTTTGTTAAGAAAAGAATTGGACAGTCTGTCTTTTCTACAGGCGCATCCAGAGGTGCAAAAACACTTCTCAAACGCAAGCTGCATGGGATATGTCGAGAAGCTACAAAACGACTGTCACCAATCAACAGCAGAGGCATTTGCTAAAACATTCGATGGAAATAAAGCCTGTGTTGGGTCTTTGGAAATCATCGTGGATGAAGTTTCCATCGCTGCAGCGACCAGCTTACCTAGATCAGGCCAGAGTTGGTTCAAAACGACAGCAACAAAGAACCTAAATTTCAAAGCATATCTAAAAGAAGAATTTAGAAATAATGCATGGAAGAAGAGTATGCTAGTTTCCCATTTAGAAGATGAGTGGTAGGATTTGTTTAAGGGCATCCAACTCTACATAACTTCAGAAGGCAGGTACGACAAACTAATGTTATATCATTTCAAGCTCTTAGACCATTTTACAGGGAAAACTCTCCTAAATTTACCTTTCTTCTTGCACAAGAGCTTAACTAAAGTCTGCAAAAAGATTAGAGCTGAACCTCTAAGTATGAAGAACACTCTTTGCCACTTTGGCCTTATTAAATTGATAATCCTGGAGGAGCTAAGACAAAAAGGGAGGACTTGGCAACATTTTCTTTTTTGGGAGGGCTTTGAAACTCAAACTCAGCCCCTGAATGAACATAAGAGAGCTAGAAAAGGGCAATTGACTCCTCAAAGCAGCTCGAGGAAGAGGAGAACCCTTCCAGGACCCCCAGAAGATAGGATCTCTGGTGTAAGATCTCACAGGTCAAAGAAAAAATTGGATTTTGAAACTACTACAGAGCAGCCTACAGAAAAGAAAACAAACATCTTAAACCTGCCATACACAGACTCAGAGCCAGAGCAAGAAGATGAGAGCCCTGCCATTAAAAGCCCTGAACACTCCATTGAATTTGCACAGAATTGTGAGACCTTTACTCACACCAATGAAGGGGAAACATCAAAGAGCACTAAGTCGAAGAAAGACAGAAAATCAAGCAACTTAAAGAAGTGATCGCTCAGCAGGAGGTTTTAGAAAGAGTAATAAAGGAAAGGTACAAGACTCTGTCTGATAATTTCGCAGAAACAAATGCTGCATTTGAAAAGCTGGCTCGTGAAAGTGTCAAGGACAAGAAGAGGAAAAATAAAATCACCAAAGACTATAACAGTCTATGGTGGTTAGAAAAACGCCTTAAAAGGAAGATTAGAAAATTGAAGCAAAAGCAAAAGTCACACCCAGATATGCAAGTGCTAGCTCAGGTTATTGTGAACATGCAAGGGGATAAAGTAGAGACACACTTAGTTTTTTATAGAACCACAGTTTTGGAGGTGAAAATTCATTTATGGCCAAGGCAGAGCTTTCACCAGTGCACAGGGCAATTTTACAACCAGATAGCTAGTGAAAGGCAGCACTTTCATCAGCTAACCAGCGAATCATAAGGCGAGTTAGCTGGTGAAAGCACAAAAAGCATTTTTGAAAGATAAGGATGGAGCAGGGCATTTTTCACAGGATTTAAAGAGGTTCCAGAGAATTAAAAGATCAACAACTTGGTCGAATAATACTCTGCATCAGAGATTCGTTGGAGTTTTGAAAACCACATGCTCCTAAAGTGTCGACTATGAGTAACTGAAGAAATCCAGCTGCCAAGACAGGTGCCTTTTCCATGTTTCATGACACAACGAATTCCAGAAGCTAAAGAGTACAGATGTCAAATTTTGAGATTGAAGACAATTCGAATGCTAGTCTAGCCATTAAGTCTTTGTTATCGATTTGCTTAGTTAATTTGAATTGTTATTTTTAGATACAGATCCAAGTTTTTAGGATCTTAAAAACTGATTGTAAAAGGCTATAAATGCCTATCTTTTGTAAGAGACAAGGGTTCAAACTGGGATACATTTTTGTGCTACTGTATAGACTCTTATGATATAATAAAATTACAGTCCCCTTTCGTTTTCAATATCAGAAATATCCATGTTTCCATTTTTGTACTTCATTTCAGTTTATCTTAGCTTATGAAGACAGTTATCTCTTTATTGAGCTCATAGATTTGAAGTGAAGGATTTTCTTTCTATCTTGTATTAAGCCCTACACCCAACTATATTAGGCAATCAAGATTAGTGTTCTTCATCCCCTCCTTTCAAATTACTTGATCTAATTATTGTTTCTTGAAAGCACTGTTTCTTTAGATGTATGATGAGTTGTCTATTACATTGATCATTAAAGACCCCATTGTTCCAAGCATACCTACACATTATTTTTAAGTTACCAAGCATCCTTAGACTACAATCCTAAGGAGTTTCTTGGAGTGATAACACAAAGAACTGCTCCATCTGAAGTATCCATGTGATTGGATCATTTCCATCAAACTTCCTCATATCGATCTTAGGAAAGTGGTTGGTCTTCAACCCAAAGTTGCAGTTTCTCGAGTCTTGATTCATCTTCCTTGTGTCCTCATCATGAATTTCATGGGATACATTTTCACTTTCAGGTGGCCTCTCTATTAGGAAAATTTTCAATTCTTCCAAGATCTCCCTTTTTATCTTAGTATCCATTATTGTCTCCAACTTAGCTTCAGTTGAATCCATCATCCCTTGTAGTTCATCTTTTGTTACTATCTTCTTTTGTAAATCATTTATGTCCCTACACATTTCTTTATGTTCATCAAGAGTCCAAGTAGGATTGTATATAGACTTAATTGTTGTAGAAGTTCCCTTTTTTGGTGGCATGTTGGCCAAGTATCACTTTTAAACCTTGATTTTGAGGTGGTTTTGCTAGACGATCTTTCTTCTGCTATATCTACAAAATTTCGGCCCATCTGGGTCTCAAAATTTTATTTTGTAGTTCTATGTTATGTCTTCTCTACAATGCCATGGGTCTGATCAAAATTGGATGTGCCAAGTGGAAGTTATGGTAACTTCCCCACACCTTGCTGATTTTTGTCCCTTCCAGGAGAGCGTACTTGTAAAGCATTCCAAGAGCACAATATCTGACATTTGATTCTGAAAGTTGCACCAAAAATACAGCATATTGTCACTGTCCAATGCAATTGGTCTCACTTAATTTGGATACTCACTGAAGAATATATCATTGTTTTACCTGAAACATATGTTTCAAACTAGTTAATATGACTAGTTAGATACTCTATCTTACACAGGGTGTAACTACAAACGTAAGAAGGCCCAGAAGCTAAAATTTTTATCACAGCTACCTTGATAATTTCTATGAATACATTCCGGGTTTCAAGGTCTGAAACGTCACAGAAAAAAATTTATAGTGAAAATTACACGATGACTAAATTCGGGATGATTCTAGAACCCTATCTTACATAGGTTATATCTCTGAAAGTATAAGGCCTCAAGAGATGAAATTTGAACCCCACGTAGCTTGAACTGTATACTAAATATCCTCCAAGGGGTTCTTTCTTAAACATCATAGAAAACATTTTATAATGAAAATTCCAAGGTGTCTCATATGCATCAGCAAAACCCCAAGACCTTAAGCTCTGATTCCAAATGTTAAGAATCAAATATCAAAATAGCATAAAAAAACCTTAGAATAAGTACTCAACACCTTGACAAAGAGATAATTTCCAATAATAACCCTCTTCGAGGGGGAAACCTCCTTATACACCACATAAATTTCCAAATGAAAGATGATTCTAAATGAAAAGGTCTCCTTGGTATATATAGGAGACTAGGATGTACAATTACAACTAATGGACCCAAGCCGACACAAATAAAATAACATTACTAATATAATATGCCCCAATTAAGGGGTAATGTCTAACTATTTAGGGCTTAACATTTTTCCATAGACAATATAACAATATTGTCACCCAACCATAGGTCGAAGCCACCCCCGAGCCCCTTTAACCTTGACAGACAGAATAATTCTGGAAGCAAACATTAAAACCATTAGCCAACCAATATATTGTATCTCTCACTAAGGCTAGCATACCAAACAAAGAACCCAAACCATAACCAAGGAAGAAAGTCCAAACCATAACCAAAATCCAAAATCACAGTTGCAGTAGCTACAGCTGCACTCCCTCTCCAAAACTTGTGAACCACTAGTCTATCTGAGTTGTGAGAGTGTGAATGACAAATGAGCTCTAGCACCCTTTTATTTATAGTGCTCTTTTTCATCTGTCTAGGCCGACTTCTTCTTTTAGAGGTTAACACTTAAATATTAATTCTTTTATTGAGCCAACATGTCTTCTATGGTTTCTACACATCTATTTAGGGTTTCTCTTGCTTCCCGGAGTATTATAGTCTCGTCAAAGGTTACACGTATAGGTTAATACCTCCCGCAGCTACCATAATATCAACAATCCTTTCTTGGTGAACAGGGAAAAGGGGCACCGGGAAGCTTCGATCATAGAGCTTGGTAGTCCTAATTATGCCAAAGTAGGGGCCAAGATGACATACTTGGAAGGGAACGAAGTTGATGTTCTCAGTGCCATAGAAAATGGCCTTGGTTACAGATACTTCGGGGTGACGAAGTCCTCAAGGAGATATTTGATAAGCCCCATTGAGGCGAAGAACAGGAGGTGTAGGTATGTGATCTACAAGTGAATTTTCGTTAGTTCATATTATGGTTACAGGAATGACGAGGACGATATCTTGGAGAAAGTCGAGTGGCCCGCGGAGGAGGAGATGCGAGGCAGAGAACTGAGGAAGTGGCAGAGCATCGCGTCCATGTACTAAATTATGATAAACACCGAAGAGTGGCCTATGTTTTTGCCTCCACAAAGCAAAACATCCACAAAATTTAATTATGGAGGTTTGCATATGTAGTTTGTGAATTAAATTATTTTTCTTCTAGATGTTGTTGCGCTCGACGTTATCATCGTATCTGATTCACATAAAATCATTTTTAGGCACACACACACACACACACACACATATATATATATATAATGAATTTAAAATGTAAAACACAAACATAGATGACTAATTTGTATCTATCAAAACATGAAATTAGTTTATGTTCGCAAAAAATAAGTGAAAAAGTAACTGGTGCTATTAACAAAAACATATGCACCGCGTCCGGTGGTCCTTGATAGACATAAGGCACCAAACATAGATGTGTTAAATATAACACATTGGTGTGTCATTGTTATTCAAGCACCAATCTCTATAGTGGTGTGTTGTGATATATAGCACATCGGTTAAGGGTTGTCATACAAAACGACCCATGATGCCATTTCACATATGAAGTGTGTAACACGGGGCGATTAGTTCTACGGAACACACCACTATAGTAGACTTTGTTAATGTTAAACAATGCGGTGTGCTTGGTTATATTAAATGCACTGACTCTCTATGTTAGTTCGAACACCAAACGCTTTTAATGGATGTGTTGTATTTTCTTGACGCACCGTTAACGAGTGCATTTTAAAAGACGCACCAAAATGATAAATTTTAAACTATTTTGCTCGGTACAACTTATTTAACTATGCTGGTGTGTTTTATTTAAATTAGTGCACCGACGCTCCATTTCATCTTTATATGTGTTGATACCGATGTGTTTGTATTATAACACACTAGTAACGGGGCATCCCATAAAACGAACCAATATGGTAAATTATTATGTATTTTGTTCATTGTGTTGTAGTACGCATCTGTTGAAAACATATTACTCTGGCACCTAGGTACTTTGTTATCTAGTGATTTCCTTACTGCAATCAAAGTACCATCTCACAAAACAATAACACACTACTGAAATATTCAACTCAATCTCATGTAGCGGAAGCATAAATTAGGAAACCAAATCAAGCACATAAGAAAACCAAGATTTCCGGGTAAACCATTGGAAAAACCCTGGAGGGAAAACCAATCTAATGGTTCTTTTATTAAGGTCAAATCAGGGCTCGCGTAACAGGGAAAATGTCCCACCGAGAGAATTATACACTGCAGAAAAATGTGGAAACATTATGTGTTGTTTTACGACTTGTACGGGCACGTTTTTCAATGCATCTGTGACTTGCCCTTCTTTGCCCATGGACATCCATGACTTTCCCTTCTATGACACGCGGATATCCGATACTGTCTAAACAATGACCGACGGATATGTATGGAAAGCTCATACGACCACTTATGTATGACGCTCTGCTTTCATCTGGTCTCTGTCCTTTGAAACCCACCTGCGCCTGCTTTTTCTCTCTCTCCTTCTTGACCTATATGACCTTTAGATGAAATTCCTTCTCCACCTATCAATATATTGAATCACGATCCTTTGTGATCCAACCCTCTCATCAATACTTGGACGAACTCTCTTCACCCAACCAATGAGATCTCCTCACTCGAGTGTAAGCAAAATTCCTTCTTTGCTCCTACACTCCTCACACTAGCAAAACATATCATCAACCTTGGTCTCTCACCAAGTCTCTCAACCTCAACCTCTCGTCAAAAGTCTCGAGCGTGTCGACACCCTCAACACAAGTGATTTCTTCTTTACCCCAACCTTGCTCTTATAATCATGAATTACAATCTATTTCTAATCTCCAAAGTGATCTACAGTTGATATTACTTCTCACACTCACCTAAGATTTTGATTACATATTGCAGGCTAAGCATGTCTTTAAATAACTCAATTCACTAATAAATACAATTTTACTTTAATTAATTCATTTTAACTAAATTAACCTCAAGACTCAAATATTTTCGACAACTTCCACATGTAAAACACATGCCTATGTGGAAGTGCCTATCCGATGCTACCAAAAACATCAATAGCATCGTCGATGCATTTTAGTTATTTGACGCACCGTGGAGGAAAACTTTTGTTTCAAAAACTTGGCGGTGTGTTCGCTTAATAGAACACATCGGTGTGTTTATCTCAATTGGTGCACTTCCTGGCATCTTAGTGGTGCTTACCATAAGACGCACTACACTGATAATTTTTGAAAATTTGGCTCGATGCCATGCTCTTTACATTATCAATGTGTTGTTTGGATCCAACCGCACTAAGAAGTGAAATTGTTGTATATCAACTTACACGATGTGATGTGTTAATATAAACGCATTGGTGCTACCATGCTATTGGAGCACCAACATTTTGTTTAACTGTGTGTTCTGTTGTCGAGAGCACCGGTTATCGGGTGTCCACCGAAACGACACAGCGCGACGATGTGTTAGGTTAACATAAACGCATCGCCGACCCATTTTTTATGAAATATGTTCACAACGGTGCAATTTCACTAGCAGCCAATACCGGTGAGTTTCCAAAGCACCAGCTTGATGTTTAGCAGTGAGCCGTATAGTATAACATACCAGTGCAGTTCCTGTCAGTATGGGCACTGCTTCGTTGTATTGATTCATTGAAAACTAAGCGATGTGATTTGTTTCTAGGAACGCACCAATGCGACCATGTTATTGAAGCACCGTCATTTTGTTTAACTGGGTGTTGTGAATAGTAGATCACCGGACACGGGACGTTAAAGGAAACACCCTCGCAATGTAAAATTGATCAATATTTGTTCTAGTGTTGAGTTGTTGATTGCACTAGTGCATTTGTTTAAACTAGTTTCACCGCTCAGTTATATTTCTTGTGTCATTTTTTAACAGTGTTCTTGGTTAAATGGAACACACTGGTGCTTCGGTGTTCGAAAAGCACTAGCACGTTATTTACCGAGTGTTGTCCTTTGTAACACACTGGATTCATATCGTTTAAGCGGAAGCACCACATAAGGTAAAACTTGGATGCACCGGCAACGGTGCTTACTGTGAAGCTAACATAGAACGCATTGTGTCGAGGTGAGTCTAATCAAAATGGCGCATTGTGTGGAGATGGAAAAAAAATTGAAATAACTCCCAAATTTCAATTCAAATTTTAAACTCATAAAAATGGAAATGGGAAGGTAATAAACAAATTACTTAGACTCTTATGTCTCGAGGAGGTATGGTTCCATCATTGAGAGGAAATGAAAATTCGTGGTAATTTCCAAAAAATGGAAATGTGTGGAATATCGACCGATGGAGCTATCCAAATCACTAAGAAGCACTGGAAACAGAGAGTTCGTGAAAATAGAGTAAGCACCAGCGCTTGCTTGAGAGATTGGAAGTAATGGATCAGGTGTCACAATGAAAATCAGTCTGGTAATTTCTTTTTATTTACCCTTACCGTTGTGCACCATCGTACATTGTGTACTCATCGGTACGTGAAATTCAATGGTATCGGTGTGCTTTGATCGATGCTTGTTATTTTTTGTAAGTTCTGATGGTGTGTTTGAACATCTACGCGTTGATGTGCTATGTTTTAGTTGAGTACCAGGGCGATGTATCGTATAGGCACACCGACAAAATTTGTTCACAAAAAACTTTCGACCGCTCACGTCTGTTAACAACCTTCGCTATAAACAATGACAATGTGTTTGATCATTTTATCATTGGTACGGTATTTTTAAATGCGCACCAGGGCATATAGTCCTGAAAGGCGCACCAAAAAAAAACTTTGCAAAAACCTTCGGTCACCGGCCTCCACTAACAACCTCTGCTACAAACAACTAAAAGCTAATTTTTTCGGTAGGTTTTGTAAAAACCTCCGCAAGAAGGTGTTCTCCTTGTAGTAATAAGACTCGAAAGAACATGCATACTGAGTTAAACCTGCACTCTTTCATGATCTTCATGGTCCTCTCCGGTGTCCTGGTAGCATGTTCCCTCTATGTCCATTGGCACTTGATTTTGACAAACAATTTCTACTTCAATGTCCCCTCCGTAAACATAACTTTGGGTTCCTTGATTATTGGATATCACCTTCACATTAATTATGTTTTGGACATGGGTTGCTTATAGGAAATTATAGAAAAGGATCAAGATGGAGGTTCACATTTCTAATTTATTTTTTATATGGATATTGAGTGTATTTATATTATTACCTCATGATTAGATTTAATAAATGAGAGAGAGAGAGTATTTATAGGATTACCCCATGATTAGGCTTAATAGTTTATAATGAATTTTAAAAAAAAATAACAAATAAAGTTAAGTTATTTTCATTAAAAATATATATACATTGAGTATTGTTTTGTGTTTAGTATTAGTAGAAATTAATCTTTTAAAACAACATATTTTAAATATTTATGTACATTATTTCTAATGAATTTAAATTTGATATAGATTTATGTAAATAACAATTTTTTTTATTAATAACGTAAACATGACTTTTTAAACCATGATTAAGAAAATATGCGATATATATTATTAAAACATGTTTATATATGGTACAAAATCCAAAAAAGAGTTTCAATACGACTTTCCACTTCTCTAGATATAATCCTTACTTCATCACTACTTTATCTCTATAATTAAGGTCAAATAATATTACATTTGTTATAATTTCTACGTGAAAATGTGATCTTTCCGTGCGCTTAAGTGTTTGAAATATGTTTTTTACTTCTAAATGGGAATCCCCTTGTATAACATGTGTATTTACTAAATTTTGTGATATTTGTTTAAATTTTAGTTAATTTTTTAATTTATAATTTTGTAATATTACATATCTCTTTATGATTAAGTAAAAGAGATAGATTAAAAAACTCTGCAAAATAAATAAAATTGAATTAAGATAAAATTTATAAATGAAATTGTTAACGATTAAAAGAAAATTATTTGAATAATAATAATAATAATTTATTTTTAAGGTTAGTGGCAAGGGACCTTTTTCGTTTAACGATTTCACTAGTAAAGTTTACAGAGGTATACATATCCTATCCTCTTTGGATTTGAACTTGTGACCTTTTAGAAGGAAACGCATGTTCTTAATCATTAGGCTCACTCAAATAAATGAACTTATGACCTTTTAGAAAGAAACACATGTTCTTAATCATTAGGCCCACTCAAGTAGATGAGTAGTGGGTTTAAAAAAGTTTATCAAATCTAAAGTTAATGAAATTATGAAAATCAATTAGAAAATGAGGAATCTATATTTAATTTCCAATTTTATGTAAAAATTGAAAAATAATTAATTATAATTTTAATTAAAATTATTGTCAAAAAATTCAAAACTTTAAAAAAAAATTTAAAAACAATTAAAAAAACAAATGTATGACTAATCTTAATAATTTTCTAAATAAAATTGAAAATAAACTTCTAAAGAAGAAATTCAATGCAAAAAAAAATTTAAATAAGGAATAAAATCAAGATAATGAACAAGTTGATAAAAAAAAATTGTAAACACCAAACATTTGATTATTTCATCTAACTATATACAAACATTATAAATCAAACCATTTAATTATTAAAAATTTAAACAAAATAGGCATATACCTATATTAAGTATCTATATCAAAAGATTGAAAAATTGAAAATTAAAAATCACAATAAAAAATCCATTAAAAAACCAATTTCAAACTTATAAATAATGGAAAATAAAATAAATTATATTACCTAAAAAGTTAAAAACCATGGAAATGTCACAAAGTTTATCCTTTTAAATTGTTTATCTTATTTTATCAAAATGTGAAGTTTCTTTATATAATATAAGAAATAAGGTTGTTAATGGGTCTATTTCGAATCACAGAGAGGAGTATTTATTCTTTCCACTTAAATTCAAATTTTATTTGTAATATTTTTATTTTTTATATATTAATTGTTAATTATAATATATGAAAACATGAAAGATATATATAAGAAAGTTGGAGTTTATGGGATGATTGATTATCATAGGAAGGGGGAGAGGATTGGAGCTTTCTTAGTAGAGGAAATGATAGAAGGGTTTTTGCATGGCACTATTGAGGTTCTAGTAATTGGTTCTTTGGGGTCCATGTGTAGACAAGTGGTGCATCCTAGGACACGTCTATGCAGATGATGAACGACTTGATCTAATTAGTTGATTATTCTCAGGATATTATTTCAAAATATATGATTTTCACTAACCCATGTGTGTGCACAAACCCAAATATTACGTCGTACTAGGAGGATGAAGTCTCGAAAGGATCGACCA